>MU226028.1:43067-58340 GCA_018584345.1 Thuja plicata
TTTCCCTTGTGTCCTCTATGTGGCATCTATGTGGATGCCACATATGATCCACCTCATCCTATTCCTTCCCTTCCCTCCAAAACTCTATAAATAGAGGTTCTTGCCAAGAGAAAACCATCTCTCATTTATGCATTGTTATTATGCCCATTTAGTTCTAGATTTCTTTGAGCATTTAGCATTTTCATAAGAAATACTAATTCTTAGTTCATGTTTCTTGCATTTTGCCATCTAGATATTACATGTTAGGATTAATGGAATGAACTTAGTTTGTTTTCATTAAATCTATCATATCATTTCTTAGCATAGTTTGCATCATTTTCATACATATGATGAATAGCTTGAGACAAGTTCTCTATACTTGTTCTTGAGCTCTTCATCCATCCATTAGTTTGCATTCTAGTTTCATCCACCAATCAATAAAATAGTGGGATTTAAGTTATTGTGTTGGGAGAGCACACCCACAAACCTTTCTAAGAGAAAATCAACAAGGCATTGGGTGCCCTTGTTTAGCTCATCGGAGGTTGTAATGGAAGTCTTCTTGTTTTTAGTAGTATGCTTTAGATATGCATAAATATTGTTATTTAATGTTTATCTCTAACGTTTTCATGTCTAAGCGTGCTCCCAACAGGTTAGGTTTCATTGCATACACTTATCACATACACCTTGTTTATTTGACATTGTCGGATCATCAAAACCACACCAACAAGCAGTAGAAAAAGAAAATATCAGTTAAATTCATAAGAACAGACAACATACAAAGAAAGAGTCAATCATATCTCAGCATGTTTCAAGGTTTATGAATGTGTCTATGTGTGGGGTGTTGAAAAACACTGTCGTGCTTGTGAATGCATTGTTTTTGATTTCTATCAAGAGATATTTACGTCGTTAGATATCTAATGTGTGTTGAAAAACACAGATGTGTCTAAAAAGACTGTTGAAAAACACTGTTTGATTAAGGTGTTGAGAAACACCAATTTGTGCTAATAGAGAGTTGTCCTTTGACAAGATTACTGACTCAAGTGTAAACCGAAGAGAAATCAAAGTGGGGAACCATGCCCCCAAGCATAGAACAGATTGAAACTGATCAAACAGATAGTGACACGATGTGAGAAACCTCAGCAATGTAGCGATAGTAGGTAGACTCAGTGAGAACCATTGGTGACTATCGTGAGAGAGATTCTCAAGAAAAAAGTTCAATAACAAGATCTAGGCATCAGCAGGCAAATGCAGTGAGAACCACTAGTGACTGATGTGAAAGAGAGTCTCAAGGAGAGATGAAGTGCTACAATGCATCGACAGGCAGACGCAGTGAGAACCACTGGTGACCGATCCAAGAGGAGAAAGACTCCAAAAGATAGGACAATGCCCCCTAGACTAGGAACATGCCCCTGAGTGTGACTAGCTTCAATCCATGTGAAGTTGAGAAAAATCTTAAAGATGACTAAGAGCAAATGCATGAGAAAGCTAAAGAAGAAAAGAAAACTAAAGTGGGAAAGAAGGAAATTTTTAGTCTTTTTAGAGATTTTGCGATTTTTAGATTTTTTTAGAGATTTTGTAATTTTTAGATTTTTTTTAGAGATTTTGCAATTTTTTTGTCTTTTTTAAAGATTACTCTATCTCAAGAAAGATCACATTGGTGTGCCCCCAATGTCTAGCAAGGTGTAGGACATTGTAGATGGATTAGAAAGCTGATGTATGAAATGGATAGCCAATGATGGATGAAGAGGGTGAATGCAACCCTCAAGGACAGTCTCTTCAAGATTACCCAAGCTAGGGAAAAAAATAATATAGAAATGTAAGCTCATGGAGTGATGTTGTAGAGCATATAGGATAATGACCTGATGTCATGAAAAGTGTGTGATCCAAAAGAATCGACATGTCAAGAGACTTTTGAGAAACAATTTTGCAATTTTGATCAAGACCAAGGGGTCAATTTTGGATAGGACATAGCTATGAAAGTGTAATTAGGATAAAGGGGTGATGAAGGTATAAGTGCATGTTTTTGGATTATGATAGGAATGCACAGAGATAGGAAAGATAGGCTTGGGATAAGCAAGATCATGATATGGTAGCATGCATGAGAGAAAGTAAATAGGCTGATGGAAGGAATCATGAATGTCAGGATACATGATGCTCATGGATAGGCTCCACCTTGTCAAGATCAATAGAAGGAACATGGATGTTCATGAGCTAGCTAGATGTAAGATATGATGGGAGAAGATGAAATGGAAGGAACTTTCCCCCAAGTGAAGAGTGCAAGTAGGAGGAATTACGTATGATGCCTGTTTTCCAAGTTTTCATCATGGTACTTATCCAAGGTGCCACAAGAAGTGGTTTTCACCATAGGATGGATTGATTTATCTTTACTTTTGCTACCAAGGTGCATGTTTACTAGGTTTTCACCAAGGCACTTTTTATTTTTATTTTTTGAATTTATGTAGGAACTTTAAGCTTCTTTCTCTCTAGATAGTTCTCCTTCGAAGGATATGCTATGAGGAGCCAAGGCCACTGAAAGTATGCCCAAAGATGTTGATAGGAAGATGAGAAGAGTATGAAATGTAGGATAAGGGAGATGGTAGCCAAGAGTTTATGTGATGGATTAGATGAGAGGATTGGAAGGAATGTAGGGACCCAATATGGAAGGGTAGTAGGCAGATGTAGGATGTGGGGAGTTCTGTGTAGGAATAGATGGAAACATTGGCAAGATCAACCTCAACACACATCTTGAAGGATGGTGGAATGATAGAGGAAAAGTGGGTGAAATGGATTTAGGTTTTGACATGGGAGGAGAGATGGATCTTGGTATACAAGGTCCCAAGATGGATGAAGATGCATTCAAAGCCATGAATTTTGGGACATGAGGCCCCAAAATAGGTTTAGGGGATGAAAAATGTTTGATAGGAGACAGAGTGGAAGCCTTTGGAAGCTTGGATGCCAATTCTTTCTTTTCATTTGTGTTCAAGCCTTTTAAGAGTGACTTGGGAATCCACACACCTTTTGATTTTCTTTTCATATCCAAGTCTTTTAGAAGAGACTTGGGAATCCACATAGATTTTGATTTTCCTTTTCTTTTGGATGATTTTGATTGCGATTCTTCAATAATGGATTTAGGGACCCATATTTTCTTAGGTATTATTCTTTTCTTAGTGGACCTTTGTGGTCTCTTAAATAGTTCTTTTTTTCATGTAGTCACATGTTGATTAGATGAGACATAGTGATCTTCATATGTACATGGATTCTTGAATCTTTGATTTCTTTGTTTGACATCCAAATTGCTTCCAAAACACTTGGGAATGGTAGATGAAGAATGCCGATATGGATGGTTCATATGGAGCAATTGATATGGAGGGTTCAAGGATGTATGTCTTTGTTGATCTTGATAAGGTATAGGGTAAGTGGATGAAAAGCTAGTAGTGATAGGCATGGTAGATGGAGGGATATAAGGACCCAATGTAGATAGTAGGGTTGAAGGCTTTAGCCTTGGGATATAGGGACCAAGGATAGATTTGGAGGATGGAGAAGGCATATGGTTACATTTAAATGGAGGGATATACAGTGTGGAAGGGATATCAACATCTTTAGAGTGAGCTTCATGACCAAGGATCCGCTCTTTAGAATTCATCTTTATACCAACAGGAGCATGAGTTGCTTTGATAGGAACAACTTTGATAGGAGCATCTGAAGCTTGAGAGGATTTATTTTTATGCAAGGGATTCAGAGGAACAATGTTTTCTGAATATGGAAGATTATGACAAGGAGATGATGGGATGATCTGACCTTGCCAAGGATCTTTAGATGGTGTACAAAGGGTACCTTTCTCTTGATTTTCAATAAGTTCATTAGAGATGGTGGAAAGGATATCTTGATCTTGCTTGGGAGATGGAGGAGTATGTAGCTCTTAAGGTGGAGGGATATCTTTTTGGAAGAAAAAGGATATGAGAGGATCATCCTCAAAATTTAGGGATATGGGACCTTGGTCAAATGTGGGAGGAGATTGTATAGAATAATCATGGGACTCGTTAGATATGTGACTTTGGTCAATTGTTGGATTAGGATGGATGGTATCTTGATCTTGATCATTATCGATACTTGTTTCTTCACACTTTGGATTGATCTCTTGACATGGAGCCACTTCTAAAGATGAGATAGGGTTCTTGATATGCATGGGATATTCTTGAGGGGATAATAAAGCATTAATTAGAGCCGATATAATAGGTATTGAAGAACATGAAAGTATGGGGTTTATGACCTTTGAGGTATGAAAAAGATTTGCAACAGAATGCAGATTAGCTTTGGTTTCTTTTAGAGCCAACCCTTGAGGAAAGGCATAGTTATCATTAGGCTTAGTTCTTGACAGAGATGGTGTTGTAGGCTGTGAAGCTTTAGGAGATGGAGGAATGGCAGAAGAAGTAGATGGGATATGTGAAGCATTGCTAGACATAGGTTCATGATTTAGATCTTGCTTGAGATTAGTATCTGCACTAGATGAATCATTAGGATCTTCAATGTCAATTATGCCATCATCTAGGAGATCTTGGATTTTATGTTTCAACTCCATGCAGGATGATTTTTTATGCTTATTGTGTCAATGATATGTATAGTAGTTACTGAAGAATGTGGATCCAATTAATGTGATTTTAGGCAATGTGCTAAGGTCATTATCAAGAAGTTCTTCCAATGTTGATTCATAAGACCATCCCAAAGGAGTAAAGACTCTCTTTAAAGGATAATGAGACACTTCTTGATCAAATAACAAAAGACAAGTTGATCTTAATAAGGATTTGTCAGATGGAGTATCCTTGTTCCCCTTTAATCTTTGAAGTTAAGACTCCACAGTTTGAAGTTGTTTTAGCAAAGCTACCTTATGAATCTCTTTTTCACTTTTAGACATTGTAAGATTCATCTTGATGCTCTTGCTTAGAAGACTGAAAAGGAGGTATGATGAATCAATCGATTAACTGACAAGTGTTGAAGTGATATCTAAAGTGTTGATTAAGTCCAAGACCAAAGGACAAAGGAGATAATGTCCAACTAAGAGGGAGATAGAAATGACTCTAATCTTGACTCAAGGTTAAATAACTTGTTCTCATAACCAAGAATAAGGATAGCACATACAAAGATTGATAAGATCGAAATAGATAATGGGTCACTTGGACTAGCACAAAAAGGTTAGATTTTGAGACAATAACGAGTCAGACTATCAACAGATTGCAATACAAGATAAACTAGTAACAATGTTGATGAGAATGCAAATTTGTGAAAATTTGGATAGAACCTTCACAGAAGAATAGAAATTTGGATAGAAAGTTAATAGATTGTAGAGTTTTGATAGCAAGTGGAGAAACTTGGACAAGATTTTGATAGTTAACATCAAGAAGTACAGATTTGGAATTGTTGATTGTTTTGATGTTTGATTTAAGTGTTTGAGATGTTTGTTTGTTTTTATGCTTCACTCACACAAGACACATCAAGTAGAATGTTTGTAGTACTAGGACAGACACATCACAATCCTAGAATAGCCAAGATAGTATCTGTTGAATCCCCACTTGAACTGAAGTTCAGCTATGCTTACTCATAGTGGACAACTTAGAATCTTGGAGGTATGGGCTCCTCCTTACATGTGCACTCACTTTTCAGGTACACCAAGCTTTGAACCCCAAAGGAATTGCTTCCCAAAGGGCTATTATCTCTACTAAGAGCCATAAAAGTGTGGGGCATCTTAGTCGGTCTTTGACCTTCTGCGCCAACAGATAGAGGGTTTTTGGATACTAGAACACAGTTTATAGTAAGGGCATCCATTCAGGTGGTTATACTTGCATAGATTAGCTCCATTATGGAGGCCTCCTAGCCTATAAAAGTTACATTCTGTAGGTTTTAACGCACCACAAGGGTACTAAGGGAGATCTTCCTGGTATAACATAATCAACACCTGTTCACAGTGACATTAATCACAATGACATTTTTTATATACCGGTTTGGAAGGGCTTGGCTTTAGCCTGTTACCGGTTGGGTAATCCACTCTCACCGGCTTTGTTAAAGCTCTTAGGAGGTAGCCACGCTAAAGGATTTGTATGGATTTCTCTTTCACCCAAGATCTATGAAGGCAAGGGGAGAGGATACGTCCACGCAATTCCTTGGGTTTACAAAACTAGAAGACACTTCAAGTAGAATAAGAAAATGACAATAAGGTTTCTGGATTTCTAATCATCCCAAAAGGGCGAGAGCATAGTTTCCTGACATTATTGTCATTCCTAAAACATAAAACAAATGTTCATTTTAAGAATTCTTGCATGTGGGTTCCTATTTTAAGAAATCAAAAACAAGATGCAAGCACAATGTTTTGCGTTCTATCGATCAAAGGCAACCTGCAAAACCAATTCATGAGGAGTTTATGTTTTAGTCTTCTTGGATAACATTCTGCAAACCAATGTTAGGCTGTATGCAAAAGATAATCACATGAACATCAAAGCCAAATATTAGTTTGCATTATTAAAATCTGAAAATCAGAGAACAGATCACATATTCAGAAAGTACACAGAAAATTATGCAGTTTCAAAAATAATTGCACTGAAAAAGGTGATCATATGAGCCCGTACAAGGCTCAAGAAGCTGCAAAAATGAGGATTAGCCAGGTACAATCACCAAAAATAGTGATTTATGATAAATCTAGAGAGAAAAATCAAAAACTGACTTCACCACTATGATCCTTACAAAATTCTACCCCAAATCAAAAAAACATGCTCCAAAAATGGACCTAAAATAAGCAGGATATTGGGGTTTGAAGTCAGACTACAAATTCAAAAATGCATATGGTGAATGCAAGTACAAGGCTTCACGTGAGGAAGTGCAAGGATTTAGGTGAGGAATTGCAAGGATTCACATGAGGAAGTGCAATAGCTGGCGTGAGGAAAGTGTTTAATTCCAAAGATTGTCAGCAAGTCTCGTGCGAGGAAGTACAAGGCTCTGCGCAAGGAAGTGCAACAACTGGCACGAGGAAAGTGTTTTCTCACGTGAGAGAGTGCTAATAAAAGAAAAAATTTCCATGAATATGTCAAAAATTTCACGCGAGACTTCACTGCAGAGTCGTATGGCCTTCTCGAGCAAAAGTTTGATGCCACAAATTCAATTTTTGGATGAATATAGGCGTATTTGTAGTTGTTTTAAACCGAAACAACGTTCCAGATGCAATGGTGGAGTTAGATTGGACTCAAAGTGAATGTAAATAATGAAATAAAACAAAATTAATAGTAAATATATAATATGAGGCCAGGAATTGAATACTCATACCCCATGGTGGGCGCCAAAATGTGTGTGCTTGAATGTGGCCTCTAAATTAGGCACAAACTCAACATAGTCTTTACTCAATTATTTAATTCATAAAGACAAACATGAATTGTTCATCCAAAAAATTTGATTGAAGCGACTTGCTGCCTCCTAATTAGTTGTGGATGTCAAATTTACTCTCAGAACGAGAGCCAACAACCTGACCATTGCTAACATGGAGGATTTCTAAAGCATGAGAGAAAATGGAATTGCCATTAATCTATGAAATTGAAATTGCAACTAGTCTATGAAAATGAAATGCAATTAATCTATGAAATCAAATACAATTAATCTAGAATTAAAATTGCAACTACTCTATGAAATGGAATTGCAATTAATCTATGAAATCTTGAAAGATGAAATTGAGATGTTAGATATGTAAATGAATTGCAAATAAAATCAACATATCATTACTAATCCAAATTGAAATTAATATAATTATGCAATTTAAACTCAAAGGCATGTAATAATCAATGCAAATTTCACTATAGATTTGATGCTCTCAAAAATCATCCTCCCAAATGAAGAAAATGAGGCCCAATTTATAGAAAAGCCATGGAAAGAGGGTGAAGAGTTTCTTGAAAAGAAACGGTTGCCTCTTCATTTCCAAGAATTGAGATTGAGACAAAAAAGAATGAATTATTTAATAAAAAGGATGGATTATTGCCACATGAGTGACCTTTCATATAGAATTATGAAATTCTTTTTGAGGATAATCCATTCAATCAATTAAATAACTATTCAATTCCTTTTTTTGTATATTAGCTAAATGGGTTGGAATAAATTTAATTTAAAACCACTTAGGACTTTAGAATTAAATCAATTAATCATAGGGATTTTTAGCTAATAAACCTTGATAATTTAGGAATTAAATATAATGTCAGATTTATGCAAATTTGGGTTTTCTACATTTGAGACCAAGACAATTAAAGTCAATTAGGAGGAGAATTTTCCTAGTACAACAGGACTTCGATAATGAGAAAATTGAAGGAATGCACCAAAATTGATTAGGATTATTAGGTGCCAATTTTGGGGTGTTACACTGACTGAGTAAGAATATATTTTACTATTGAGTGAGGGACATATGCTTGCACCTTAGCATAGACCAAAAATGGTCTAAAAGAATTTACTTCTTTCACTAAAGCATATGCCTGCTTCTCAATCATCTCATAATTTAGCTCTGCAGTCTATAGAGATTTACTATAAAAGGCTATTGGATGCTCAAATCCTTCTTCATCTTTTTGTAGTAAAACAATAGCAATTGTGTGATAAGATGCAAATGAAAATAGAGAAAAGGGCTTACTATAATCAGGTGATTTTAGAATAGGAGCCTCTTTTACTGCCTTCTTTATTCTCTCAAATTATATTTGAGCTTCTTCATTCAAATTAAATTTTGCATCTTGTTTCAGCAACTTTATGATAGGTTTGACAATTTCTGCAAAGTTTTCTATAAATTGTCTGACAAAATTAATCTTTCCTAAGAAATATTGAACTCCCTTTAAGTTTTTTGGAGCAATGACCTTCTGGATTGATTCTATTCTTTCAAGGTCTCTTCTTACTACATCTTTAGAAACTATGTGTCCCAAAAACTTTCCCTCTTGTACTACAAAGTGACATTTCTTAGGATTTAATGAAACACCATATTCTAAAGCTTTGTTGAAAATTTGACCTAGGTGCTCACAATGATCCTCATCTTTCATAGAGTATGCAGTTAGATCATCTTGATAAATGGCCCTGAACAAGTCAATAAATTCCTTAAAAGCAACATCCATGGCACTCTAAAATGTTGCTCCTGCATTTATCAATCCAAATGGCATTTTGATATAGGCATAAGTCCCCCAAGGAGTGGTAAATGCATTCTTGTACTGCTCTAATTCCTTCACTAAAACTTGGTTGTAGCCTGAGAAACCATCCATCATTGATAGCAACTCACAGCCAGTCACTTTATGTAACATTTCCTCTATGTTGGGTAAAGAATAGTTATCTTTTAGTGAGGCAATATTCAAATTTCTAAAATCCACACATAACCTGATGTCACCATTATTTTTTCTTATCGGTACCAAATTTGAAACCCATGTTGAGTGTCTGATAGGCTGGATAATTCCAACATCCTTTAATTTCACCAACTCTTGCTGCATCTTAGGAGCCAGCAAAGGATTAATAGGCCTTTGTTTTTTCCTAAATGGTTTCACCTCTGATTTTAGTGGGATCTCATGTTGGAAAAGGTCTTCCCTATAAGCTTTTAAATCCTCATATGAGCATGCAAAAACATTCTTATATTTTCTTAATAATTTAATCAAATTTTTCCTTATATGGGAATCTAAACCTTTTCCAATGTAAACAACTTGAGGACTAGTTTCTGAACCTAAGTTAATTTCCTCCAGGTCCTCAATGTTAGCATTGCTTATCTTTTTTGAGTGATCATTTTGACTACTGAACAATGCTTCAAGTTCAACCAGACCCTTAGGAATCTGATTGGAACTCAATTGGACAACCTCATTTCCTAAGACATAATCTTTACCATTATTGTTCTCAAGTAAGGTATTGCAATATATGCACTGATTCTCATAATGGTCCAGACATTGAATGAATCTAAAAATATCTTGGTCATCCTGAAAAACTTGCTAATTGTATATATTATCTGGACCAACTAGTCTTGTCTTAACTTCAAGTATTGATACCCCATGTAAGGTCTGATGATCATTTTTAAGAGCAACATTTGATAAGAAATCTACCATTATATTTTTAGACGTTTCTATCCAACTTATATCAAAGGCATAAAAAATTTCATTTTGATCCCAAATAGCATATTTATACATCTTTAATCTATCATTTTTTAGTGCATATTTGGATCTTATTTGGGCTACCACTAATTCAGAATCACCATAAACTTTTAAACATTTTATTCCATGTTTAATGACAATTTCAAGCCCTAAAGATAATGCCTCATACTCTGCTATATTTTTTGTACATTGAAAGGATAGCAAAAAACAATATTTGAAAGTTATACCTGATGGAGATACAATTAATACACCAACTCCTGATCCTAAATTTGAGCAGTCTCCATCAAAATACATTTTCCATAAACCATCACCTTGTACAATCAATTCTTTAACTAGAGGATCAATATTTTTACACTGATGATGATGATCACTCCTCTATACTCTGAAGTTCTCCATATCCACATCAATACAGTAGTTAATGTTAGTGTCTTCATAGAATTCAATCATGTGAGGAGTCCTCCCTTCTCTTGACACTTTAACATTATTTCCAGCAATGTTAAAAGTAGCATATGATAAATCAAATTGTATGCTACCCCCCATGAAAGCACTCCATTTTATGGATAGTAACATCCCATAATGTGGTTTTATGTCAACAACAAGAACATTCATATATAAAACCACATCAGGACATACTGCTAATTTTTAAGGCATGGCTTCAATAATACCAATAACAGGGACTTCTCTAGAATCCATTGCTTGACATCTCCCATGAGGAGTATCCACTTGTAATCCCATAGAATTCATAATTTCTACTGGCATGACAATGTTTGATGCTCCTGAGTCAATCATACAATTTTTAATCATCTTTCCATTAATTACTAGTGTTAGAAAGAATGAGTCCACAACCTTTGGAGAAATATTTGTGTTTAAGAAAATTTGAGGAATTTTAGAAGTCATTACTTCAGTTTCCTTCCCTTTGTTATTTGGTCTCTTTTCAACATTTTCTAGACTTTGAACTTTCACTGTAGGTACATTGTTTAATATTGATAGAACTTTTTCTTTGTGTTCCTTGATTCTCATCATTTCTAAAAATGGCACTTTTACACTCATTTGAGATAAACAATGTCCCATGTCTATTGGATTATACTTTATAGCTGAGGACTTTGGTTTTTCAACAATAATGTAATTTTCCTCAATCTGTATGTTCAGAGTTGGTTCTTCTTTCTTAGATTTTTTGTTTTCTATATTAAGAGAAGAAGTACTTGTTTCTTGTACCTTTTCTTTTCCTTCTTGTACAACAATAGGATCTATGGTTTTTGTTACAATCTTGACCTTACGTTTATTTACATTTTCCCCAGGTCAATCTTTCTTTTGTACATATTTGGTGTTTGTTTTATTTTCTTTTATAAATATACCAAATGGTTGATTACTAGTACCACAAACTACTCTATATCTTAAGTGATAATTGCTTCTTTCTTTGTTCACCAGATCTACAGTAATTCTTTCTTTTTCTTCATCTGAAGCTTTTCTGGCCAATGGAAGGTCTTGATTATTTTGTGCATAACATCTTACATGGTCATTTTTTTCTTCTATTTCACAGTCTGACAAAATTTGTTGATGATGAATATCTATATTTCCTTGTGAACCATATGAATCATGATTTTTAATTTCATTATCTTAGTCTACATCATGAAATGAATAGGCATTTGTCATATTATAATCACATTGTTCACTTTCACCATTCCCTTGTTCTTCATTTGCTTTCAAAACTGAGGAAACAATGCAAAAATCAGGGTTGTGTGGGGCTTCACAAGCCTCACACAAGAAATCATCATTGCACAAATGGACAACATTTTTATGCAAAGGGTCTGGAGTTCTATTCTTAGGTTTTTATTTTCTAGGTGAAGAAATAGGCTTCTTATCCTTAAACTGAGTACCATAGGGATGATTTTGCATTCTATTATGAGGATTGTAAGTATTATTATAGGAAAGCCTATTATTTTGAGGAACCCTATACTCTTCATATTATGGTTCCTTTAGGTTACTCCTACTAAACCTTGAATCATCTCTCCTATTCAGTTTACCAGATACCCTTATGTTCATCTCAATATTTACTGCTATCTTGTAAGCATCAGTGAGGGTTCTAGGGTTTTTATCCCTGAGAGCATAACCCATTTTAGAATCAAAAGTATTTAAATAGGTTGCTAGACATACCTCTTCATACAACCTTATTTTCTGAAACAATTTATGCATTGCTCTTTGGAATCTAATATTGAACTCAGTGACCTCTTCATTATAGTTCTTTTTGATGTTATTGAACTCATTTAGTAAGAACCCCTTATTTGTTTTATCACCATATTAATCTTTAAATAACTTAATTAACTCATCCATGGAAGCAACAAAGATATTAGAAAGACTTATAAACCATTCTCTAGCATCTTCTACTAGAGACTAAACAAAAATCTTCATCAACACATCTTCATGAATGATATTCAAATCATCAACAAAATCAATAAATTTTCTTAAGTGTACTTCAAAAGAGATGACATTATTACCTGCAAAATTTGGGAGTTTTTCTCCCACATCACCCACATCTTTTGGAAATGCATTTGGGTATCCAGGAATGCTAATGAAATTTAATTTTCTTATGCCTTTTAGAATGCAATGGTTTCCTTTGGAAGTTATCAGTTCCTTTGAAAGTAGTAGCTTTTGTTTTGGTAGTTTTTGTGTTCTCAGTTCCAGCATAAGAATCTATTTTCTTTTTCATTTCTATTGTTACAGCTTCCACTTGTGCTTTTTCTAGCATCATTTCCATGGTTTCCTTATCTATCCTTAGCCTTTCAAGATCAATATCCAATTTGGACATTTTCTCTGTTAGGGCCTTCTGAACTTTTGGCTCTTCAATTTTTCTTTCAGTGATCTTTTGTTTACCTTTATCATTGAAATTTTGTGAACTAGAAGCTCTGTGAGTAATGGATATTTCATTGTATTTTTGAGACCTCTCAGTATTAATTATAGTTTGATTCCTTAGGGATATTCTTTTAATTCTATCAACATCTCTTCTAACATCTTTTTTCTTTTTTAAATCATTTTCTCTTTTTCTCTGCTGAACAAGGGCTAATGTTTTCATCAAAATCCTTTCTTCTTCAGCGGGTTCATTAGTAGGAACTTCAGAATTTGAACTTATAGTGTATGTTCCTTGTCTTTAACTTGAAGTGGAGGTAGCTTCAAGTGTTTCTAATCCTCTCTCTAGAGCTTATTCATACTCTAAAGTATTTCCTTCATGATTAAACTGATTGCTACCCACCTCTCTACTAGAATTATTGTCTTTACTTCTTGGAGAAGTTTCATCTACACTGACTTGGTTTGTTTTCTTCCTCTAAGACATCTCCATCCTTGAAGCTAATGGGATTCCACTATCTAATGCAACTTCAGGATTCCCTTTCATTTTTGACCTAGTATTCATTTTGAAAGATGTTCACTTAACTTGTTACTAATCACAAAGATTTAACTTTAGAGTTGCCACCCAATAGTTGTTTGAGATGAATGAATATGATCAAAATGAACTTGGAAACTAGAACTGTAAATATAATTTCTTCTAAAACCTTAGAGATTATGAATACTTTTACCAAGACTTTTCAATCTCTACTCCCTAGTAGAGTTGCCAATTTTTAAGCTCTTTTTCGTGCAACACAACCCTAAAATGACAGTATACATATATACTTGAATGCAAACTCATTTCATGCAAAAGAAAGGATAATTGATGAGGTATTTAATAATACTATGGATACCTATTATCACCTCCTTTTTTGAGCTCCACAGACTCAGGCATGTATTACCTATAAAAGATTATTGATTATTCAGTCAATATATTTAGTGGACTAGTTCATTCATTTGTTTGTTACCTCTGAACGCACTGTAACAACTTATAAAATACCTTGGAGATTGCAATGATTAATTTAAAATAGAGTACTATAAGCCAGGCTATGGTCTTGATAACATGAACCAATGAGATAAGGATTTTCATCCTTCTTCCTTTTAATTTTAGGAGGGGCAACCTAATGATCCTCTCTTCAAGGAATCAACAAACTGAACTGTACCCTAAGAATATGATCACTTGAATGGAATTATTTGCTTTTCAGTGTATATGATTAAGTAATTTGAAAATATTGGATTGTATATAAATTAATTAGCAAACACAAAACTAGTGCCTAATCCCTGGGCCATGAGTCAATATCTTGTATAAATACATAGTAAGGAAATCACTAAAACACTTGCAACAAAGATAGAATACCTTATATATTATCCTCTTCCTGTAAATTTATCATCAAAACCTCAAACTAATGCTATGTTCCCTGGAGTTACTTGAAACAATTTAATCCTTTCTTGAAAGAACTTACAAGTAACTACACAATCACCTTACGATCAGTGTGCTTAAATGCCTTACAGATAAACACACAAGAAATATAACAGAAATTTAAAGAGAAAATTCAGATGTAGAAAAGAGATTGAAAAATATTTATATTGATATCTTAAAGCTTCAAATACATATAGAAAGACAAATAGTACAAAGGTTCAGACACAATTTTCAGTCTGCCTTGTAATTCTGTTAAAACTTCCAACTCTCTCCCTTCACAAAAATGGTTACAATTACATATTTATAATCTCAAATCATCTTGGAATCCTTAATACAAGGATGCAACAAGCTTCGAATGATTTGGAGACATAAACCTAAAAAAATAGTAAAGACAAAACATAAGAAGTCCCCAAGTGGTGGATGGACAAATTTGTAGAATGAAATTAGATTTGCACTTTGTCCTTTTGTGAGCTCTGGCACCTTTGTCTGTAGTTGTTCAAGATAGCATTTGACATTATATTGAGATCTAGTGACCACCATTTTAGGATAACCTACACTAGTCTTTAAGGTTTCTAACCTCCCTGTGCTTGGAGAGCAGGTGCCATGTGTCCTTCACTCTACATCCAGAATGTCTAAGTCAATGTCAATAGCTTTCTTTTTCTTGGGCTTAGTCAGTGTGTCCCATGCTTTGACCTCTACATCAATAGGGTAGTTGAAGCTTTGAATGTTCTATATCTTAGTCTTCAACATGTCCCATTTAGCATTTGTTATTCTCTTGACATTTGTAACAAATTTGGTGAAATTAGTTTCAGCCTTAAAGACCTCTTCCAAATTTTTTATTGTATCTAGCCATATAAAGCTCTCCCTTGT
>MU226028.1:58606-76145 GCA_018584345.1 Thuja plicata
CAAATCTGTTGTATTCCGGCCCAAACATCTTCATTATGGCCTTAATCTAATTGACTTTTCCTTTAAAATATGATAGAGTAAACCCTATCTGATCTATCTCTTCATGCACTTTGATGAAAAATCTTAGGCATATCATCCCTTAAAGGCTGCAATGATTCCAACCTTTCAAAAATATTTGTTCTTACTGACCAACTTGCATAGTATGGGTTCAAAATTGTTACATAATTAGTAACCTTTGTATGTAACCCTTGTAGTTTATTATATGAATCTAGAACTATATCTTCCTGATCTTTAATCATCTCTATCCTGTGCTACAAATTTTCAAAAAGAGCACCCAAAATAACATCATTATGTTCTTTAATATCCATCTATATTTCTCCAGCTGCTAACTCTATATAGACTTCATCAGTACTGAACTCTTTTGGTTTTGCAGGAGAAACCTTTGGTCTTTCTTGCAATTGTTGTTTCAACTCACTAATTGGTTTTTCATTGGAATAGAGTTGTATCTTACACAAATCTCTATTATATATAATTGCACTCCTCTCAGCTATCATCTTATTTATTCTTTCTGACAATTGAGCAGTTTTAGCCTCATTAAGTTGTGCAAATTGTGTGAGAACTTGGGAAATTTCCAAGTCTCTTGTGTTTTGTACTCACCAAATAATTTGATTTCCTACCATTTTTTATTCTATGCTCATGACTGAGGGATTTTCATCTTTGGGATCTAGGCTCCACATAGCTAATGCTTGGGACTTTGGATTATATCCAAATCCCTTAATCATGTCTCCTACCTTGACCTCTGATGAAAACTTCATATAAGGTTGCCTCTTGACCTGATCAATGATGAATGTAGATGCCAAGTCCCATCCTTCCACTAGCAACATTCCATTGGACTTAACCGGTTCCCTTGCCTCTTCAGGAGTCATCTTTTCAGACTCAGGATCATAATCTTGTAATTTTTCAAGGCCTCTTCTATCACTGGGGCTGCTCCCTATAGTTTTAACTTTTCCCTCACTAATCTGTGTTTGTTCCAAAAAAGAAATTCTTTGAATTATTTTGTATTTATGAACTGGTCATCACTTAAGAACTCTTTCTAGTGAAATGTCCTTTCATTAGTGCAATTCCAAAGAGGTATTTCAATTTCCTCTACAATTTCCTCTTCAATTTTGTATTTCTTCTTTTCTCTTCTCTTTTGTGAAGGCTCCCCTATTTCAATCCTCTATTTTTTCTATGGGGGCTCATCTGTGACTTCAGCTTCTAGGACTTGAGTTAAGTCCACAACATGTTCTTCTTGCTTCTCCCCTTCTGTCGATTCATGTTCAATCATTTTCTGATCCATTGGAGGTGGGCTAGGCACATAGTATTCCTTGTCACTCTCCTCTTCATTTTAAGATGAAGAATACCTTTTTCTTCTTTTTTCACTTTCATCAAGTGCAGCCTCTAATTGATTACACAAGAAGGTGTGTGAATCAATCATAGCATCTAGCCTTTTTAAGTAAGGAAAATCAAGGAAAAAAGCACTAAAAGTCAATCCCTTCCTCTTCACCTATGTTTCCAAATCCATCAATTCATTAAAATTTATTTTTGTCAGGGCAATTTCATCTTCATCCATCATATTTATGAGCATGGCCTCCTCTATACACTACTCATGCTCCTTGTTGAAAGGGATGGAAGGATTCAATAATTTCCTTGCACTTGAAACAAAACCCTCTGAATCAACATACCTACATAAAGAAATATGCATTATGAAATGGTTCATCCATGAACTTATCAAATGTATATCCCCTTGCCCAATGGTGAAACAATATATCTTAAATTGTCTGGGGGTGAAAGTTCTCTTCCTGTGTAGAGCTAGATGTTCCTTATCTGTCAAAATTAGCTGCCTTATGAATTCCATGGTTGCTATCCTTGGTGGCACATGAAATGGTAGGATGTGGGGTGGGTGAATATAACCATACACCCTCATCATTGTATAAATATGATCATAATAGAAATCACCCCAATTTGGATCTCCAGGCCATTTGTCAAATATATCACAAGGCCTCAAAAGTTGTAACAGCTAGATTGGTAGCCTTGTCTTATCCACACCAAGAGCTACAAGGATTAGATAAACCATCCAATTTTCAAATGCACAAAAATCATAATCCTTTAAAGTATAATTCCATGCCCTCATCCAGAATTAGATTGGGTTGGGCTGATTCTGAAAGAATCTTTGTGGCCTTAAGTTGTCACAATCCATTAAGGAGAAGTTGTAATAAATAATTAAGTGCATCACCAAACAATATTGCATGAATTTAGGGTTTACTTCCTTATTCTAAATTTTTAGAAACCCTTCATGCATCCTATCAATTATATACTGGATGTAATCATAATTAGTACTAATATGAGGGCTTTGTCCATCCAGTACCATCATAAGGATGTTAGAGCTAATCATTTATCTCCATGCATATACTCCTAGCACTATGTGTAGTGCATATGCAATGTGCATAATGTAATGGTTCAAATCCTTATAGAAATAATGAATCTCCCTTGGGATAGGTTCAATGAGACCCCTCAACTTTTTGGGGACATGATTCTCTTTGATCAATGTCATTGCTACCCCATCTTCCCTGACATATCTTTTCTTCAATTTCTACAAATCAATCTCTATGCTCATGGGGGAATAAAACCAAATGCCTTCATGAAAGAATTTCTATCTAGGGTCACTAAGGGTTTCCCATCATTCTTCTTAATTATCTTAGTAAGAGGGTCATATCTATTTTCCAATTCAAGAATGAAATCCGCATCTAAAAATACATCTGGCGTAGTAACCTAGCTAACCCATAAGTCCAAGGGTTTGAGATCAGAATGGCTTGGTTAGAATTTCTCCAGAAATAATTATATAAAGAAAATCAAGAAGAACTTGGAGTCTTAGCATCTCTGATATCACAATAATTATCTAGTAAGATTTTGGCACTTACCTTTCTGTTTTGAGTAGAGCCGGGTAACAATTATAGAAACTCGTCTGAATAGTTCCTCTTTCCTTTAGTATCTCCACTTCTCCCACTAGAGGATGTAATGATCAGTGCCTGACTCATTTTTCCTCTGTACGTGTGCTGATTAAAATTATATTACTGATATTGAAACAAATCTCCTCTAAACCCTCACTATTCACTAAATTTTCTGCAACAACTAAAACTCTACACATTTGTAAATCTCTGATTACCGCACAACTTTCCAATTATATCACTTTATCAATTCTGAATCAGGAGAAACTTCAACATCACACTTCACTGGTTGAAAACTCAAATCTTCTCAGAAAGTACAAGAATCTTAAGCTCTGAAAATTCAATCATTGGTGAAGTGAAATGACAGCAAAGACAATTATTAATAATAGAAACATCAATGCAACATCTCTTCATTCAATCATTTCTGCAATTAGTTTCACATACTATGATATCTATTCAATTTCTTACCCATAGCTCTGGATAGTGACAGGAAATCAAAATTGAATGAGTATTTTTCTCAGAAAAACCCTATTCTATTTGGTTGAGATCAAATTTGATTTATCAGCATTGATTACACCTCAGCTACCTTTTCCACCATGGCTACGCTCCTTATTTCCTCACTGGTTAGTATCTTTACTTTATGGTGGATATGAACTATCATCTTCTTAACTAAGGTTTCATTTCCAATGACCTAGTGATTGTTAATCTCCTTATCACTGAATAAATTGACTAACTATAGTTATCTCAAGAGATCAGGCGACTGAAAGTCTTTTGAAACTCATTTTAACCACTTTGGTTAACATCTACAGACTCTACGACTACATGTTTATCTCCTAATCGCTGGATCATTTTAATATTTTATATTTTAGCAAGCGACCTCCCGACTACCATTGATCTTCTTTCATCAACATCTAACAGTCTTCGCTAAGTCTCTTAATCATTTGAATGAATCCTAATATATCATGAAACTTAGTGACTATGTAACCTTTAAACAATGCATCCCCTTTCGGACAAGTGTCTTAATATTTCTTCATGTCTCATGATCTCTTGATTGTTTTTGACATTTTCAGTTCTTCTGGCGACTTAGAGACTAGTGTAGATTTTCTTTTAATATGACGGCTACCACTACATCTCATGATTTTTCACTAAACTCATGTTTTTAACTGAGACCTAGTGATTGAAGTATTTCAACCTGTCTTTAACTTTAGTTTGATTTGGAGACCTCATGACTGTTAATACTCAATGTCGCTTGATTTATTTCAAACTGTAGGGTTTATTATGAGATCACCCGACTACCTTAAGATTAAAACCCTGATTAGAGGTTGTCGTTTAATCGCTAGATATTTTTACTTAACTCATTTTATTCACGAGATAAAGCAACTAAAGGGAAACTTAACCTTTAACTTAACACTTAAACATTGTGTCATATCTAGAGATCCCTTGAATAAGCAATCTCAAAGTCGCTGCATAAAATAGTTAACTCATGTTTAATATGGAGATATCCTGACTAACCATTAGATCTATTTCCATCAAGCAATTATCTCTTAATCTCCTGATGTTTGAAAGAATATTCCTTTCTTTAATAGATAACTTGACTAAAAGGGGAGTCATTTAGTCTCATGAAACTAAAGCATATTCTATTTTTATAAAGAGGCTAAGTGACTATGAGGAAAAAAAACACATGACTTAAAAAGAACTTAAGTTACGAAAAGGTAACTTAAAAACATAAGCCATTTCAAAGAACTAGGGTTTAAACCAATTTCAGATAGAATAAAACCTAGGATTTAGGGTTTTTTTTATTACTTCTCTGAGTTTTGACACAAGACCATCAATTTTCATAGGGAAATTTGCAATTTTAAACATTGTTTTAGATTTTGGGCAAGGATAAGACTGAGGAAAACAAAATTTTTAGGGTAAACCTCAAAACTGGAAATACAACCAATAGAAACAAAGTCAACTCTTGGGACAAGTGTAATCATGAAGGTGTAGTATCAGTAATGTACTGATAGATAGAGAGATGAATACAAGTGACACCTAATTACCAGATTTTCACCACTTGGAAAAACTTTCTCATTCTTTTTGCTACTAGGGTGCCTATTTTACCAGGTTGTCATCAAGGCACTTTTCTCTTTTTCAATTTTTTTTTCTATTTTTTCTATTTTTGAATGTTCTTGTAGTATCAAGGTGCTTGTTTGCTAGGTTTTAACCAAGGATACCTTTTTGCAGGACTTTTTCCATTGTTTTTGGATTTCTTTAGGATCAATTTTCTGACATTTTTGGTATTTCCTGAATATTTCATTGTACAGGTTCTTCTAGTTGAACATCAAGCATAGAACCAATTCAAATGTAGAGTATTGATAGGATATGGAAGAATGTCTCCCTCGGGTGTAGCTAGTTGATAGGCTCCATTCCTAAAAGTAGGAGTGATAACATAAAGTCCTAGCAAGTTAGGTTCAAACTTTCCTTTCTATTCTCTATTAGGCTGGTTCTTAGGATTCTCCTTTAGGATGAAATCCCCCACTTGAAATTGTTGTGGTTTGACCTTTTTATTGTACCCCTTGGAAATTTTTGCATGGTACACTTTTAGGTGATCGAATGCCTATTGCATGCCCTCATCAAGTAATTCTAAAGAATTCACCCTATCAATGCGGTATTTCTCATTAGTAACAAGACCTTGTAAAGATATCCACAAAGATGGGATTTCAACCTCAATAGGTAGTACTGCTTCAACACCATAGACTAAGGCGAATGGCATGGATCTTTTTGGTGTTCTAATTCTTGTTTTGTAGGCCCAAAGTGTCGAATTTAGTTGTAAATACTAGTCTCTACCAGACTTACTCACATTTCTATGTAGGATTTTGCAAATATTCTTGTTATATGCCTCAGCCTATCCATTACCTTGAGGATAATAGATTGAGGAGCAATGTTGAGTTATGTGGAACTGTTTGCAAAGGTCATCAATGTCTTGGTTTTTAAATTGGCCCCCATTGTCTGCCACAATTGAAGAGGGTATCCCATATCTATAGATGATGTAGTTCAAGATGAACATAGCCACCTATTTGCCAATGGCTTTGATAAGTGGTATGGCCTCAAACTACTTTGTGAAATACTCAGTGGCCATAATGATGAACTTGTGTTCATTTGAAGAATTGGGATATATTTGTCCAACCAAGTCAAAGGCCCATTGCTGAGATGGCCAATGTGTTATAAAAGGTATGAGTTATCTGGCAGAATCATGGATAAGATTTCCATGTGTTTTGCATTTATGACATGTTTTGGAAAATTTAATATCATCTTTTTCCATTGTAGGCCAATAATAGCCTACTCTGAGTAGTTTCTTTGCTAGTGAAAAGCCATTTCCATGTGATCCACATATACCTTCATGGACTTCTTTTAACATGCGATCTAGTTTTGCATGTTCTAAACATCTAAGAAGTGTACCATCAAGACCTTGTCTATATAAGTTATTAGTTATGAGGACATAACGTGATGTTGTCCTAATAAAGGCTCACTTTTCATTTTTGGATAGCTCATTGGGAATAGTTTGGTCAGTTAGGTAAGCAATAATTTTAGCATATCGAGATTGGTCTGGGGTCTTCAAAGCATAGATTACTTGGTATTCAAGGGTATAAAAGGTTGGATAGGATAATTCTTCCACCAAGAATTCATAGCGGAATTTATTTTCCTCTAGTTGTAACATGGATGCCAATGTAGCCATAGCATCTGTAGCTTTTTTCTCAGCTCTGGGTATCTGCTGGAATGTGATGAAGACAAAGTACTTCATTAAGTGATCAACTAGTTGCTTGTAGGGCATCAAATTATCATCTTTCATTTGATAATATCCATTGAATTGACTAATAATGAGTTGGGAGTATCCATACACATGTAACTCTATAATTTTCCATTCCACGGAAAGCTTAAGACCGTTTACCAATGCTTCATATTCAAAAATATTATTTGTGCATGGAAACATCAATTTGTAGGACTTCAATATTTTGTATCCTTGAGGAGATATGAATAGAACTCCTGCTCTAGAGCCTTTATGCATGAAAGAACCATCAAATTACATCTTCCATGGGTGCTCACTGAGATGAATAATTGTTTCATCAGGGAACTCAATTCTTAAAGACTCATCATCTTGAAGTGGTGAATCAGCCAATTGATCGACGAGGAAGGACCTGTCCTTTAATAGCCCTCCTATCCACATACTCAATGTCAAATTTTCTCAGAATGAGGACCCACTTTGCCAGACTTCCTATTAATGCTATTTTTCTTAGGAGGTACTTTAAAGGATCTATCTTTGCAATGAGCCTTACAGTATGTGATAGAATGTAACATCTCAATTTTTGTGATGCAAAGACAACTGCTAAGCATGCTTTCTCAATAATTATATAATTGAGTTCATAGGAGACTAGTGTTCTACTGATGTAGTAGATCGCTCTTTCTTTCTTAGTTTTGTGCTCTTTTGCGAGTAATACTCCTAGTGATGTGGCTGTAGCTAAAATATATAGGAGTAATGGCTTTTCATGGATGGGTTCCATAAGAATAGGAGGAGTAGCTAGGTACTCTTTCAATTATTTGAAGTTGGCTTCACAATGTTCATCCCATTTGAAGGTGACACCTTTTTGTAGAAATTTGTTAAAGGGTTGTGCTCTATCCGCAAGTTGTGACATGAACTTCCTAATTTATTGGAGTCTCCCTTGTAACGTTCTAATTTGACTAATGTTGCATGGAGGAGTCATTTCTAGTATAGCCTTGACTTTACCAGGGTCTACCTCAATTCCTTCTGCTGAGACAATAAATCCTAGGAGCTTTCCTGATTAGACCCAAAAGGCACACTTCTTTGGATTGAGCCTGAGTTGAAATTGCTACATATGATCAAATATATTTCTTAAGTCAGAAATATGAGTGCTCCTTTCATTTGATTTAGCTAAGGTATCATCCACACAATCCTCCATGTTTTTATGCATCATATTGTGGAATATAGTAGTCATGGATCTTTGACATGTAGTACCGACATTCTTTAACCCAAATGGAATGATGTTCTAGCAAATTTTTCCCCATACGTATGTAAATGTGGTCTTCTCTTGATCTTCAGGAGAAATTTTAATCTGATTATAGCCTGAGAACCCATCCATTAGTGAATGCATTCGGTAGCCTGTTGTGAGGTCTATGATCATATCAATATTAGGCAGTAGAAAATCATCCTTAGGAAATGCCTTGTTTATGTCTCTGAAGTCTATACATTTTCTAATAGATTTATCAAATTTAGACATGGGTACCACATTGGAGATCCATCCTACGTAAGCGATGACTTGGATGAATCTAGCTTTTAACAATTTTTCTAGCTCCACTTTTACTAGAAATGCAACATGAGGATGCATCTTTCTTAGTTTATGTTTCATGTGTTTGATCCTGGGTGCTATAGATAGATCATGCATTATCAATTCAGGATCCAATCCAGGCATATCTGTATAAGACCATGCAAAGTTGATCTTTTTCTCTCTTAGGAACTCAGTGAACTGTGTCTTCTCATCCTTTAACAAAGATTGTGCTAGGTGGACTAATTGAGGATCTTCAGCTATGCCCCAGTTAACTAATTGCATTGGTTCTATTAGAACTAAATATTTTTCTTGAAAGTGCTCAGGGAGAATATCAAGAATCTCATCATTTGGTGCCTCTATGAGGTTTTCACCATCATATACATCTTTTGTTTTTACTATTTTAGAATCTGACACTACCACAACGTGGTTTTTACTGTCAGTTATCTTTTTCTTTTTATTTTTCAATTTTTGACTGAGAAACTTGATATCCTCCTGTGACATGTTCACACTCCTTGCATTGGTGGAAGAAGGGTAAGGTTCACAGGCATTTAGGTAGCAAGCCAAGGTGTAGTCATTGGGAAAGTCTAGGATAGGAGTAGGATCTGTATTAGTCCAATCAATTAGGTCTAGGTTTATTAAAGACATGGATTTATACTCTGGGAAGGATAGCATCGCATTAACATCAAGACTATTAACTAACATGACATGTTTTGTTAAGTTAATCTCTTTGATGTTTAGATCAATAAGAGTAAGATGATCATTAAAAGGGTCATTGTTAGTAATTTTAGACCAAACTATAGTGACTCTTCAGTTGAGTACTCTTCTTCTTCATCTCTTTGTAGGAGGAGGCTCCTAGCTTGTCACCTTTGAATTTCTTCTAGACCTAAGAGAACACTAGTTTCTTCATCAATGATTTTGGGAAGGAATTCCTCCTATGCTTCAAGAACATCAATACTGTTAGGAGTTGTGTTACAATGTTCTTTGTGTGCCGATGTAGCTGCAAACATGTGAATTACATCAACTTATATGTCCTCCATGGAAATAGATAGTTCGTCCCACTTGTAATCATGTGAGTTAGTTACTTCATCATAAAACATGTTTAAGAATTCAGCAATAGTTACCGGATGTACCCTATTAGCCACTTGTAGATCAAAGTGTGGTAAATAAAGGATATGTGAAACTGTGATTAGTTGCCCCTAGTTAGGAAGTAAATATTTTTTTCAAGGTATGTCTTCAATATTTGTTGCTATCAATGGTGTCACTAGATTGTCTTCTTTTGTTTCTTCTACCTCTTGAATAGGAGCTTGTGATAACAAAGGCACGCGAAGGTCTTGTGGTACTTCAAAGCTTGGTACATAGTGCTCTCCTTGATATTTGGGATTCTTTGTGCCAACATGTAATAATATTTCATAGGACCATGGTTCCAGTTCTATTCCTTTTGTTTCATCACTCCCTTTGTCAGAAACTAGACTATCTCTTGAAGCAAGGCCTTCGGATTTATTATTGAAACTGAGTCCTTTTTTATCTCTAGTATCCCTAAATTCCATGTGCATAGGTTCAATGAGTCCTTTTCCTTTATATCCCATTTGTTTGAGGAGATCATATCCTTTTCCATACTTCTCTGGGGATATTTCCACATGTTTTACCTTAGCTTCCATGGGTTCTCCATTGTAAAGCCGGGCTAAGACTGCCTGTTCTTTTGTGTTATCTAAAGAAGATGTGGATGCCTTAACCATGCTAGTTACTTTGTGGATTTATGGAATTTGAGATGTAGTAGGTGTGAATGATGAAGAATTTTTTCCATAGGATCTTGGTGATACTGGAAGTTCTATCAATGACGAGGTCATGTTCAACTTGTATTCTCCCATACCTATTTCTTCAATTTTTAAGGTTTTTCCAAACTTTTCATCACCATGTGTTTGGTAGTCTTAGGAGAAATCCAATCCATAGCTTCATTTTTATGTGGAACCATACTACCTACCTTAATATTTTTGCAAGTATAATTGGCATCTACAGGAATTGTCACTTCCACCCATTTATGTGGGAACTTGATACATTTGTGGAAGGTAGATGGTACAACTTGCATTTCGTGAATCCAGGGTCTCCCCAAGAGTGTGTTATAAGCTAGGGGTAGATCCAAAACTTGACATATGATATTTCTTTCAACCAGCCTGACTCTGATGAGTAGAACAATAATACCTTTAGAGGATCTTTCTTCCTCATCATAAGCTTTGATAGTGATTTTGCTTCTAGAGTCAATGGTCTGTTTTGAAAGACCCAGTTTCCTTATCATATTAAGGGTACAAATATTCAATCCTATGCCTCCATCTATCAATACACGTCTAACACAAGATTTATGAATGAGGACTTCAATATGAAGGGGTTGATTATGTGGATGGGTCAATGATTTATCATCTTCCTCTAGAAAGGAGAGGTAATGTGGTGCTGAGATGTGATTAACCATTTCTTGGAATTTTCCTATATCAGGGTCCTTTGGCACATTTGTGGCATGTAGGGCTCGTTCAATAATTTCCGTATGTACTGTGGAGATTTTAAGAAACTCAAAGATGAAAATTTTAGTAGAGGTTTGTTGCAATTGATCCACCAGGTTGTGGTTTTTTGCACAAGTAGTAACTGTTTGTTTTTCCATTGTCGGTTTAGGGATAGCGACAATGGGTACGTTGGAAGTTGTTGGTTTTGATGAGGAAATGGGTCCTTTGATCATGACTTGTTCTTGACTTTGGGTCACCACATTTGATTGGGAAGATGTATTTTGAATGGCTTTGATAGTGACCACATTAATTGATTCATTTTTAATGTCTAACATGTTAATCACATTATCATTTTTAGAGTAGGCGTAGTTCACCTCATTTCCTTTTCCTTTAGATGCTTCCCCTTTCTCATAGTTAGGGAACAACTTGTTAAATGTTGTATGATATTCATTAGTGGTGTGTCCTTCCACCTTGATCTTCCCTCCTTCAATCAGGTCTTGGATAACATGTTTGAGTTTAAGACAGTTGTTAGTATTATGTCCTTTGTTCTTGTGAAAGACATAGTAAGAATTATCATCCCACCACCTTGCTTTGACTTCCGGCTCCCATGGTTTGGAATCTGGGATTGTGAGAAATTTGTTGTCTAATAGTGTCTTCAAAATAGTTTCAAGAGGCTCTCCCAATGGAGTGAATGTTCTTTGAGGTTTTGAAGTCCATGGCCGACCCCTATTATTCTTGTTGTTTTCTTTAGGTAAAGAGATTTTTACCTTGGCATATTTTCTTGCTTGCATGCTATTTGTTAGGTTGAACACCTTACCTGTTTAGGACTAACATTGGAGGCATCTACTACTCCATCGTTGACAACATTTTATTTTTCTTCCACCACTTAGGTTTTTTATTGGAGTTGTTAGATTTGTTTTCACTTTGGAGAGTGATTTCTCCCATTTTAACCATGACTTCTTTGATATAGATGGCATTTTAGATCATCCTGTCAAAGCTAGGGAGTCTTTCATTTGAAATGCGTAGTTCAACTTAGGTACCAAGTTATTAACAAAGATTTCCATTTTCTTAGATTCAGGAATAGCTCTTGAATACCGTACAAAGATTTTCCTCCACCTTTGTAGAAAGTGGGTAAAGGATTCACTAGTATTTTGTTTAGTGTTGCACAGATCCATCATAGTCACATCATGTTGTATATTATAAGAGTAATGTTGGATAAACCGTTGAATTAACTCCTTAAAATTTTTTACCTTAGGTGTAAGTTTTGAGAACCACTCCATGGCGTTTCCCCCTAGGCTTTTGGGAAAGAGCCGCATGAGCTATATATGTTCATGTATGTATTCTATGCTTAGAACACAAAATTCTCTTACATGGTCATGTGGGTCGGTCTCTCCCGTATATTTTTCATATTTTGGTCTTGCCATGTTAGGAGGAAACAAAATCATAGTAATACTCTTGTCAAAGGGAAATGGACAAATGGAGTCCAAAGAGTATTTCTTCTTGGGTTTAGCCTTCTCCTATTTGAGAGTCGCTAGCTATGTTTGCATCAAGGTGTGTTGTTTGGCGAGAATAGATATAGGAGTTGGCACCTCCTTTTATTTTAGTTGTTCTGCATCATAATCTTTGGGTAACTTTACGCTAGTGGATGCTAGATGGAGAAAGTATTTATCTTTATCTTTGCCAGTCATCTTTTCCATTGTCTTTTGGAACTTCTTGCTCTATTTGAGTTTATTGTATTATTCTTGAGTGATGTCCTCCTCAGTGCCTGAATCAAACAAAGGACAATCAAAGTGTGGTTCTTCTTCCTCATCGCTATCTTCGTGCTTTTGGTTTTAATCATTATCGTAGTCCTCAAAAGCCTTACTCCATTCATGAGTGGTTCTTTCTATTTCTGGAGAGTCTAAATCAAATAGAGAACCACAAGATGTTTCTCCTCGCTGAAAGTGTAATGAGCTTGAATGTTCTTCCAATTCTTTATAAGTGTATTTGTTACATCTTGTGTTAACCATGTATCTGTATCTCAACTTTGTCAAAGTTTTCCAATAGTGTCAGGTAGAGTCTCAAATCGTTCAAGTGAGTGTGTCTAGGTAGAGATGTCATTTGTGTTTTGGTGGAAGTAAATGATTCCAACGTCAAAGTGTTAGAATGTCCATATAGTGAGCTGGGAATCAAGTTGTTGTAAAAAGTAGATAGACCACACGTATTGAGACTGATTGCGAGAAACTGACAAGGCATGCAAGGTAGACGTCTAAAAAAGTGTTTTGACACAACAATAAGGAGACCAAAAAAAGAAATAGGGATAGACTAAAGGACCAAAAGGGTATCCAAATCTACTAAGGTTTTCTAAGAACCTAAACTACAAGTGCCCACTATCCTAGATGTGAGATCCTAGATGCGAGCCAGGAAATATAGTATGCGAGCTTCTGATGACCCAGGATGTGAGCTTTAACCCTATATGCGATGAAGTGCTGACCAGATATGATGCAAGATACCAGATACAAGCCAATATACCAAATACAAGCTAGGAAATCCGAGATGCAAGTTTCTAATGTTTCTATCAAATTTTGTCAGTTTTGTAAATTTTTTCTTGAAAGTGCGTGAAGTTTGTTTGATCTGTGATCATGTTTGGAGACTTTCTGGTGAGTGAAAAAGACATGTAGATCAAGGATTGAATTTTGTTTCTTATTTTGAAGGTGTTATCTTGTTAGTGATTTTCAAACATATCAAGCAGATTTGTATTGTTAGGGGAATAAACACATCCTTATGCCCTATTTTCTAGGTACAAGATAAAAATCCTTGCTCATTGACTTAGGTACACACTCAAATGCTAATCAAAATACAGCCATCACTAAGCATGCAATGGCTCCAGTCATGATGTTGTATTAGCTGACTCCAAATACAAGTGAGGGAACGATATGACGAGTGTCTTGGGGCAATTAATTTTTTCCTTGCACAAGGATTATAACCCTTTGAGAGATGAATCAAGTAGTTTTTCCTATGAAGTTCATTGTTTATGATTGGGCAATCTATTCGAAAGTGTCTCCCATAGAATTGCACAAGGAAAAATTGAGGTATATATCCCTATGACTACTCAAATACATGTAGTCTCGTAAGCAAGATTCAAGTGGCTCTTCTCTACACATACCCAAGCATGTTCAAGGAATGATGTCAAAATTCTAAGAACAAAAATAACTCTATCTTCCAAGGCTTTGACCTGTGAGGAAGAAATTATTTATAGTGATTTGGAAGGGTTGGCGTAAAACCCATCCTCACTTGGGTCATTCCTGGGAGATTTTTTCCTCAACCAGCAGGCCCTCTACTATTTAATAAACATACAAAGGATTGGCGAGCGTAGGATTTCTAGATTTCTGATTCTTCAAAAGAAGAAGAGCATACTCTCCTAGTCCATGCCGTTTTCTCCCAAAACACCTCAATCAATGTTCATTCCCTCAAGCTATGTTGAGCCTAATTTAGATATTCCTAGGTTAATAAAAACACAAATACTTGAAAGTAAAGTTTGATTGTTCAGTTGACCATAGTTCTTAGTGCTTTGGTTGTTCACTTAATGTCCCAAAATAAATTAAGCAATGTGTCTGTTCATTGAGCCACAAAATTTAGTGATTTGAGTTATTCATTTACTATCCCAAATTGAAATTTAAACTGTGTGTTTGTTTGTCTTGTTCAATTACTCCAAATTCTTTTCAAGTTTTAAATCAATATTTGATTTTCTAATTTTCCTTGAAGGAAAAGGGCATACTTATCTAACTAATTTAACAAATGAGAAGACAATGTGTTCTTATTTTGAAAATGAAATGAAATGGAGGTCAAGATAAGGGAATGGAAACCTGAAAAACCACAAGTTAGTATCCTTTTTCCCACTCTTTCAGCTCTGATAGAAATCTAAAAAACACAAGTTAGGTTGTTTCAAAAGATCAGAAACCAAACTGGTCAAAATTTTAGAGGTTGGGCAATGAAGCACACAAAATTTTTAACCAGATACGATCCTAGAAATATAGGATATGACACATAATACTAGATGTGAGCCTCTACTACTAGATGTGACAAAGTGCTGACCAGATGTGAGCCTTTACTAGAAATGACACAGGAAATCCCAAATGCAAGCCTAGATTTCTGTGATGCGAGGGCGTATCCTAGATGCGAGTTTTTAGGACCAAAAATGAGCCTGTACTTGATATCCAGGAAGACAAATTAGCAAAAAATGGACCTGAAATGAGGCCAAATCTGAAATTGTGCCCCATAGTGGGCACTAGAAATGTGTGTTAAATTGTGCACCTATTATCTATGACACAACACTTCAATAGATCATTGTGTTAGTGAAAATGGGGTTAGTAAAGCATGTAAATCCACTAAAATTGATCTATTGCTTTCTAACTAGGAGGAGTGTGAAAAATAACATAATAGGCCTTAGATTATGCCCTTTTCAGTGACATATACAACCTAGCATGAAAGATTAAATTAAAACGTAGAAAGATATCCAATAAATATGCATTCTAGCTCTAAATATCAAGATTATAACAATGCCTGAACATAGGAGCTAAAATGCAATATGAATCTATGTTAATCCTAATAGCATAACAATGCTTTCAACTCTGAAAATTAAGGGCCATTTGAGCTCAAAAACTCATTCTATTTATAGAAGAAATGAGGAGAGAGAGGGGGGACAAGGGTCATTAATGGAGGTGTAAAAACCATTAATGCGGTGTAAGAGGCATTAATGCCAAAGGTATTGATGAGGCATGGGATTGAGGAATCTCCATTAATAATGCATTAATAAGAGCTTTTAAGAAGCATGGTGAGGGGTGTAAGTCCAATTTTGAGAAGGTGGACTTAGAGGGAGTCGAGCTTGAGAAAATTGACTTTCTCAAGTGGGTTGGATTCGTAATCATAAAATTAGGAATGTGACAACATTAGGAAGTGGGTTAGGATAGGATTAAGATTAGGATTAGGTTTAGCATGGGGGAATAGGATGAGATGGGTTTGAACCCAGGGTTGATATGGTTGAGATAGGTTGGGGTAGGGTTAAGGGGAATATTAATGAAATGAATTATAATTAATATATTCATTCAAAAATAGGAAAATTAATTATTTAAGCCATTTATTGCTTTAGATAATTAATTAGGACTATAGCTAATTAATTAGATTAATTTAAGCTAGAAGATAGGGTTTGCAAGTGATTTAAATATAATAGAGATTTATTTAATTCCTTCTAAATTAATTACCTTAGCTAGGTATTGATTTGAATTGATTTTTTTTGAATTGATTAGTTTCAATTGGCTAAGATTATTAATTAAATTTAGTGATTGAATCACTTAGGAGATTAAATCTGATTCGAATGAATTATGCCAGCCAATTGAAGAGTTGCCTGGATATAATTGGGGGTATGATCACACTTAGGGAAAATAGGGTCTATAGTCAAAGAAGACCAAATCCAGGTGGTTACAATTCATACTTTGCAATTATGAAATGTTAGAACTATGGTTAATTAGGGCATCTACCATATAGATGCCCTGATAATCCTACTACTTCAAATCATGATAAGAGAATGGCCTATGCCCATGAAGACAGTTCAAGTGTCAAAGCACCTAAGATTGACCATATAGATTCAGAAATGGGTGAAAACTTAATGTTTATGAGGGTATTGATAAGACAACCAATTAACGATGAACCCAAGCACAGGAGGGCTTTGTTTAGGATAAGATACAAGATCCTTGGAAAATTTTGTAAGGTGATAGTGGACTTTGGTTCCACTGATAATATCATCTCAGAGGAAGCAGTCAAAAAACTCAAGTTGACCAACATACCCCATGTAAATCCCTATAAGGTGACATGGCTCAATAAAGGCCAAAGTGTATTGGTGAATGAGCAGACGTGGGTTGAATTCTCTATAGAATGGTATAAGGACAAACTCTTGTGTGACATCCTACGAATGGATTCTTGTCATTTTCTGTTAGGAAGACCTTGGAAATTTGAAAATGGGGTAGTATATGATGGAAAGGAGAATTTTATCACACTTAAGAAAGGAGTTAGAACTTTCAAGATTTATTCTTTGCTAGAAGAGGAGGAGCCATAGTCCAAGACTCCTAACACCATGTTTTGTAGTGGAAAGGAGTTTGTGAGGGATATAAAGGATGATGAGAATGAACGGTATTCTATTGTGGTAAGACCTAAGGAGGAAGAGAATCCAGTCAAGGAGCTATTTCCATCAGAGATACAAGTATTGCTTGAGAAGTATAAAGACATAGTGAGTTATGGAACTCCTGTAACCTTACCTCCTAGAAGAGTAATAAGTCATCAGATAGAATTTGTCCCTGGTGCATCTTTTCCTAATAAGGAAGCTTATAAGCTAACCCCTGATCAGAATTTGGAAGTGGAAAGGAAGGTACAATAACTCTTGGATCAAGGCTTAAACAAAGAAGAGTATAAGCCCATGTGTAGTCCTGGTTGTGTTGGCGTCCAAGAAGGGAGGAAAATGGAGAATTTGTTCAGATTTAGGGGCTATAAAAAAATTATAAAATAAGGTATAGGTTCCCCATACCTAGGATTGAGGGTCTCATAGATTGCCTTGGAGGGGCAATGTACTTTACCAAGTTGGACATTTTATTATGATGGTTAGAACTATACATTTACATTTATATTTTGTGGATGATGATATGATTGATATGCTCATTTATGGTTATCATTTATATGTTTATGAGATTAGAAAACCATCTATTTT
>MU226028.1:77551-110271 GCA_018584345.1 Thuja plicata
TTGTATTATTTTTGCAGAATGGTTGAGCACTATTGTATTGTTATTGTGTTATGTAATAATATACTATTACAGAATGATGATATATTGTTGTATTATTGTAGAATGTGTATACATTATTGTATTGTTTTTCAGCCATCTATACATTATAGAAATGCTATATCATTGTATTACAAATGCTATATTATTGTAGTATTCTATCATTTTAATAAGAATTTATTTTTTGTTGTATATACAATAGAAATATTCTGTCATTTTATTATGCCAACCAACCATTTGTACAAGTTTATAGAATCCTGAGTATAACAATTGTTTTATTCTCGTATTTTGTTCTCTGTCATTTGGCCGAGTTTATTGTTATAAGCTGTGTCATTTTCCACGTGTTTAGGTGCTGCATTTTTATTAGGGTTGAAGTTGAACAAGTATAATAATTAAGCCAAATAGTATATTTCCGCGTGTTTAGGTGCTGCATTTTTATTAGGGTTGAAGTTGAACAAGTATAATAACTAAGCCAAATAGTATAATAATTAAGTTTTCACTTTATGCAAGTAAAAAATTTATGCAAGTATAACATTTAATTTCATATACTTTAAGTTATACTTGTATAAAGGGATTAGGTACCTTTTGGTTTGATTGGGATAGGTTTCAACCTCCTAGAAGTTAAGTTGCAACTCCTAGATTTTAGATTTTAAATAAGATCAGACTTAGTCAAATTTTAGGCTTAGTCAAAATTTCAGACTTAGAATGAACTTTATGGAGCATTATCTTTTGGTATATGGAATGTTGTGTAAACCTTAGATTTGTGCATTCCTTATGGGCGGAGGTTATGTTCAGTGCATTTAGATGCCTTAATAGGTTTAGGATGTGTGTAGGAAGTAGTTTAGGGGTTAGAGTTGTCTAACAGGATCAAGACATTCTTAACATCCTCAAACATTCCTTATTTCTCTAAACATCCATAAACTATCTTATTAATTTCTATTCTTCGTAGAAGTTTTCAAATGTGTTTATAATATGTTTTTACTATGTGTATGATGTAATTATTGATATGTGGGTTAAGGGTAGAAAACCTAACGAAACCTAGTGAGTGGCTCTCAGTGCGGGGCCAAGGCCCTAAGTGGCTAGCACTAGGATAACCGACTGAAGAGTTATTTAACAAGTGAAAACTTAATTAAACTTATGGGAATGGGTTCTAACATTAAAAATATTAAATGTGCCTTGCCCATGCCATTAGCACTAGTAAAGGCTATGGATGGGAGTGGGAGAAGGTACCTACACATAGGTATGATTGAATGGCACTTGTTTGTACGAAAGACATTCAATCCCGCATGTGCCTACTTGGGGGCCGGGGCCCGGAGTGGCTAGTACCAAGACAAACCAAGGAGAGCTATGCAATGACACTCATTTGTGTGGTTTCTTAGAGTTTCTACCAAGCCCTAGAACCTTTTTAGGAAATGTTTTTATGTTTTGACCCTTTCTTTCCTTGCTATTTGGGAAAAGGTTACCCAACCCTAGGTATGGCCTAGCTATCCCTTTTTTTGGACCTTTGTGTTTATCTCCTAGCATAGGGGAGTGGGCCTTTTGGTATCCATGTGGTTGGGTGGTAAATCTTTTATCGAGGTATCTTTTGCAGAGGCAGTGTTTGAAGATTTATGCTTGCTTATGTACGAGTTTTTTGAAGAATGAAGGCCTTGTGATTATCTTCCATGATGTAAATTATTGTTACCTCCCTTGAGGAGTTGGATGTAATGTAATCATTAATATATTTCAAAATGATGTATTTGGAATGGGTAGACTTAGGAAAAAGAAAAAGGGAAAAGCATGAACTTTATGTATAAGATGTATGTTGGAAAAGAAAAAGGATTTGGTAATATTTCAAGTATAGTAGTATGTTTCTTATTATTGATTAAGTGAAAAAGGCTATTGAAGAACAAATGTATTATTTGCAATGTATCAAATGATTTAGATGGTTCCATTTGATTTAAAGGTTATATTGTTCATAAAGAATACTGAGGAATATAGATGGTTTTAAATGGAAAATTGAATTGAAAGTACTTAGGTATTTCTTAATAAAGAATCTTATAATGATATGATGTAGTTTGCTTTGAGAAATAAATCTTGTTGTTGCTTACTTAATGGAATTAACTGAATCATGCATTAAATTAGAAGGGAACCTTGGAAGGAATCTAAGTTTAATTTTTTTTCACATAATTCTTTTAAAAGTTCAAAAATTTTCATGAATTTTTACTTGAGTTTTCTTTTTCAAAGAGAATCTCTATTCTCTTCCCCGGTTCCCTTGTGGGGCATGACACTTAAACAAAGAAGAGTATAAGCCCATGTGCAGTCCCAGTTGTGTTGGTGTCCAAGAAGGGAGGAAAATGGAGACTTTGTATAGATTCAGGGGCTATAAAAAAAAAATTAAAATAAGGTATAGGTTCCCCATACCTAGGATTGAGGGTCTCATAGATTGCCTTGGAGGGGCAATGTACTTTACCAAGTTGGATCTAAAAAGTGGTTATCACCAAATCAGGGTGAAAGAAGGGGATGAATGTAAAATGATATTCAAGACCACAGATGGGTTATATGAATGGCTTGTGATGCCATTTTGCCTCAAAAATTATCCAAGCACATTCATGAGGCTCATGAATGAAGTGCTCAAGGACTTCACAGGGAAGTTTGTAGTTGTATCTCTTGATGATATAGTGATATTTAGCAAGAAAAAGGAGGATCATATCAATCATTTAGAGGCATTGTTGTAGAGATTATATTAAGAGAAGTTGGCTATCAATCTTGAAAAATGTGATTTCTTCAAGAAAGAACTTGTATACTTGGGATTTGTATTGTCCAAAGGGTTTTTAAAGATGGATCAAGACAAAGTTACAGCTATCCTAAACTTGCCACCACCTACCACAACCACTGAGGTAAGAAGTTTCCATGGCTTATCCCATTGTTATAGGAAATTTATTAGGAACTTTAGTGGTATTTTTGCACCTTAATTAGAAACCATTAAGGGCAGGATCAAAGCTAAGTTTAGGTGGACCTTAGAAGCAGGGAAAGCCTTTGATATTTTGAAGAAAAAAGTAGCCACTCAACCTATCCTACGATTTCCTAGTTTTGAGAAGCTATTTACTATTGAGTGTGATGCAAGTGGGATGACAGTAGGGGGTTTATTGAGTCAAGAAGGTAGGCCATTAGCCTTCTTTAGTGAGAAATTGAATGAAGCTAAGAAGAAATACTCTTCTTATGACTTAGAACTATATGCTTTAGTTCATTCCCTTAGAAAGTGGAGGCATTATCTATTGCCTAAAGAATTTGTTGTGTTTAATGACAACCAAGCCAATAGTTACATCAATAATTAGGAGAAACTAAGCAATCAACATCTGAAATGTATGGAATATTTGCAAGCATTCACATTTATAATTAAGCATAAAAAGGGTAACTAAATAAGGTTGTAGATGCACTAAGAAGGAGATTGTTGATAGTCGAAGAGGTTTAGTTGAATAGCATTGGAATTGATAGTTTCAGAGATATCTACAAGGAAGTTAAAGATTTTGGTGAAGCATACAAGGTGTGTCTTGATTTTGAAAATCATTTGCATAGTAAGTTTTTTTATTTTACTTTGCAGAATGGATTGTTATTCAAGGGAAATTATTTATATATGCCAAGAGGTTCCATCAGAGAGAATTTCCTACAAGAGAAACACAATGGGTGTTTGAGTTGTCACTTTGGTATGAAAAAAACCTTGGAACTTGTGCAAAGATTCCACCATTGGCCAAAGTTGGTAAGAGATGTTACTAGGTATGTTGAGTAGTGTGTCATATGCATGAAATCCAAAGGAGGAATAAGAAATGCAGGTTTGTACCAACCTTTACCAGTCCCTAATAGGCCATGGGAGTGTGTGAGCATGGACTTCATAGTAGGTCTACCCAAAACAAAGCAAGGATATGAAAAAATTTATGTAGTGGTTGACAGATTTAGCAAAATGGGACATTTCATTCCCTCCAAGACTACTCATGATGCTAACCACATAGCTTATTTTTTCTTTAAGGAGATTGTGAGAATTCATGGTTTTCCCCTAAGTATTGTATCAGATAGGGATGTGAAATTTATGAGCCATTTCTGGAGGACTTTGTGGACTAGATTGGGTAATAATCTATATTTTAGTTAATCCTACCATCCTCAGATAGATATCCAAACAAAGGTGGTCAATAGAGTCTTGGGTAACCTATTGAGGTGCCTAACTATGGAGTATGGTCAAACATGAGATGTGGTTATTCTTCAAGCAGAGTATACATACAATGATAGCAATAACAAAACCATAGGGAGAAGACCATTTGAGATAGTTTATGGGATGCACCCAAGAGGTGTGTGTGAGCTTAGGGATCTCATAGGCATGGAGGAAATGAGTCCAAAAATACTAAAGAATTCACTCAAACCATGAAGGAAATCCCAGAACAAGTCAAGAAGACCATACAAGATAGTACACAAAAGTTGAAGGCCAAAGTGGATGAAAAGAGAAGAGACATTCAGTTTGAGGTAGGTGACTATGTGATGGTTCATTTGAAAAAAAATTGGTTACAGAAGTGTTTTAATTATATGATGTGCCCAATGACTAAGAGGGGGAGGGGGGGTGAACAAGAATCAATAAAACTTAATCCTTTTAGTTTACAATTAGATTAGCTTTTTTTTTTGCATGCATATAACTCGAAAGTAAATAATTAGATACAACACATAACAAAATATTTTTTTACCCAGAAACATTCCAAAAGAAATTAAAACTAGGGTCGGGATGATATCCACAAGATTTAGTACTACAGTATAAATATAGCCTCTTAAGGCTTAAAATGACCACTTCTAATGGTCTGCATGGTTAGGAGCATAGAAAGGACTATTAGGTCCACCTTGTTAAAGGATTTTGTACAGTACAATAATTAATACAACTCTGTTAAGATATTTAAAGAAAGGACTATTAGGTCCACCTTGTTAAAGGATTTTTTTGATCCACTTGTGAGAGTGAACCAGTTGATGATCTTCACTGTGCAACTATGATTGCTGAATAAGATTCTTTGAAATATACCTGATCACCTGAATGTGATAGATAAGTCTCTGCTATCCTAAACACTTCTTCACTTAACTCAAACAACCATTTGCATTATCATATAATCTTTTGATTATACATTCATACTATATACATATTCTTCATATTGGATAAACAAACTATCTTACATATATATATATATATATATATATATATATATATATATATCTTTATCCAACAAATAACTTTGTAAGTCAACTTACAATGAACAAATATATATTTAAAAATATATCCAAAGTTGACTTCAAACTATCACTCGGGTCCAAAAGACTACTCGGGTGATAAAATGTCACTCATGCGATACTGAACACTCGGGTGATACTGAACACTCAGGCGACACTATATACTCGGGTAACACTGAATGACTAAGTGTTTTGACACTAAGTGACAATATGTCTTGCCATAAGGTCTACAATCTCCACCTTTGGCATTAGTGACAAATACACTTATCATTAAACTTTTTATCTAATATGTCAAAACTCCCCCTTACAGATTGCTCAAGTTTTGACACCTTCTCTGCTGCTCGGGTCTAACTGACTTTGTTTTTGTATTTTTCAAAATTTTTATTGTAACATATATCTTCTACACTATTCTTCGTACATGTGATATTTACAATGACATCTCCCTCATATACAATGATATTTCCCACTTTTTTTTGACAAGAATGCCAAAACAAATGTCATCTATAGGGTTATCCTAAAGTAGGATAGAAAATCACTATGTACCTTCAAACTTTGAGATAGAGTGTTTTCTGAATTATCTTGTAGCATCTTAAAGATGTGCAATTCAACTTGCAATTCTGCAGATAGCTCTATCATCATCTCGACAACTCAAAAGTTGTTTTCATGGATGAGAGTTTTAGCATGTGTTATTCATTTCTACATTCCATCCATGTGTGGTAGAATTTGGCTCTGAATGGTTGTAAGAAATTCTCTGAATCTTGATCCTTCTCTCAACACTTCAGCCTTTAAATCAGTAAGATACTTTACTTTCATGAAGTGAGCAAAACTGGTGCTTGGGTTAAGTGCTAACTGCCTTGCACTTTCCTTCATGTCAGCATCTATCTTTAATATCTTATTCTTGATTTCAATGATAAATTTCGAGGAATCACTCAACTTTACAAATAATGCTACTACATTTTTCACAGTGGTTTCTAGAGTGCTGATAATCTATGTAAGATGCACTTTGTCAATTGCAATCTTCTTTGAAATGCTCTCTAGAACCTTGTTCTCAAATATCTTCTCTTTGTTCTCAAGTAACTTCTCTGAACCATTCATGTCTGTGTTGAACTTGTTGACAATGTCAACAATTTGGTCTATTATTGAGTCACTTTGATTGACTTCAATCTGCAAAGCATCTACAAATATGCCTTTTACATCTTCAAGTACTTTGTTCCTTTGTCTTTCCTTTTTGAGTTTCTATTGTGAGGCCCTTTTCTTACATAGTTCTCCCAAAATATCCATTTATTCTACAGATAGGTTGGATAGATCCCAATTAGGAATCACAATCTCTTTATCTAGATCTATCTCATCAATTATTGCTTCCTCTAATTTAGGACTCGATGAAGGAACAATTTCCTTACCTTTTTCTACCTTATCCTTAGTATCAGTATTCAGTTCAATTAGGTCATTGACCTTTATATTACCAATTTTTGGATTAATACTAACTGATGAATCAAAAGTAGAAATTTCTACCTTGCCTTTCATTGACTCAGGTGTGCATGTCTTGGTAGTAAGAGGAGCCTATTACTTGGGTTTTGTCTATTCTGATGTAGGTTCTACAACCTTGTATTTTCTTAGAGTCACTATACTGTGTATGGGAGATTGGGGTAGTGATGCCATTACCTCAACTACAATCTGCTCTATGTTGGACTCTTCAATAGTCTATACCTCAGGTAGAGGGTCATCATTTCCTTGTGTTGGAGGGTCTGTACTTAGTACTTCTTCCTTCACATTTCTTTATGCAATCTCAAATATTGATTTCCACACTAATGTGGCATGCTAAGCTACTTCTATATTTTTGTTCAATATTTGAAATGCCCTAAATCTGGGGGTGTGATTATTCTCATATTTTCTAAAGGCCTCTTTCATTTATTTTCCTTTCATTGGAGGCATTAACTACTTCAATGTCTCTTCCCTTATATCTCTTTAAATTTGTACTGCATTCTTCTAGGGAATAGAGATTACCTTGAATAAGTCTTCTATCATATAACTTGTGAACTCGGAAGGGTCATATTTCTACTTTTCCATATTCTCCATCTATGCTTGCTCAATTTTATTCTTCTCTTCTTCTGTCCTAGAAGCATACTTCAGTGATTTCAAAGAACTCATGCCTCATCCTTATTTAAGGTCTTTAATCTTTTGATCAAGTGTGGGTGTGGCTTTAGTGAAGACCACAATATCTTCTTCATCAATTAATATAAGCTTTCTCCTAGATCTTCTCAGGGTGACAACGGGAGTAGTTCCTTTTTCTTTCTTTTGTTTAGGTGTTGTCTTCCTCTTCTTTTGTGGAGGATTAACATCCATTTCATCCTTGTTAGATTCAATTTCCTCAATCTCCTCTATTTTAAATATTTCCTCTTTGCTCTTGGATATTTAAGGAGATTCAGAGGTCTTTCCATACTTCTTCTTGAATGTATCAAGTCTCTTTCTTCCTCTCTTCAATATCTTAGGAATCTCAATTTCTAGAGATATCCTGCTCTTAGCTTCCTCATAGGTTCTAAAGTAGGGTTCCTTTAGATTGACAGGTTCATTCACAAGAGCCTCTATGATATCTTTAATGTCCTCATTATTAACTTCATATGGCAAGGGTTGTACCCATGCAACCCTAGACTTTACTGCTTGTATATACACTTTATCACAATCAACTAGAAAACATATTTCTTATTTGTACTTCTCAACTAGCTATTTGGGAATCCTATATCTACTCTTTATTTTCTATTTGAAACTTTAAAAGTATCCATCCATGATACTATCAAAATTATCTCCCATCTCAGCTATGAAATGATTAATTTGATGAATGATTGGTCTATCCTTTTTCCATACTACTATTCCTTTGGAGGGAAAGAACTTCTCAACATAAAATAGTATGCAAATTAGAAGAGAAGAAAACTTACATGAATTGGTTTTTGATACTCGGATTCTCTCCATGTTCTTTCTCAACTGAGTGAGTTGCAATTCTGCTAAGTCAAATACCATATTTTTCTTGACAACTTTGTAGGCTAGGTCAACAGCTTTGCATGCAACACTATTGGATCAGCTTGAGCTATATATCTTGTGTGCTATCACATGAATGCCTAATTTCATCTCCATGTATGTTACTCCGTTGATTCTCATGCCTCTTCCATCTCACTCGGAAAGACTTAACTCTGCTGGTTCATCCTTGCTTAGGGTTTTGGTAGCTTTTGGCTTGTCTAGCATAGGGAACCCAATAACACAGTGAATTATCTGCTTGGTGATCTTCATAGGATAATCCAACCATAGTTGCATGTCATGAACATAATTAAGAACATATCTCATCCAATTTGTCTGGAATTCCCTCGGCATATGAATGATATGTGTCAAACCCTTGGTTTCAAGGTGTTTATGCTCAGGCTTTAGTTTCCCATCTGTGCATAACTTCTCATATGTTTGATTCATATCACTGGTTGCAAGCTCTTGTATGTTGCAGTGATAGAAGCTGTGAATCTTATTGACCAGTGACACTCTCGAAGGGATTAGGGAATGAGCTCCCATTGGGTCTATTTCCTCTACAACTATCGGATGAAGCTTGAACAGGGGAGGATAACAAATTATATTCCTTACTAGCATCTACGAACCTTTCTTGACCTTGATACTGGAAGTGGATGCCATATTGCTTGAACAAAATAATCAAACTCCTCTTTCAATCACAAATTCACATAGAATTGTTAAAGCTCTGAATTGACTTGTAAACTGAAAGCATTGTAAACAATACTCTTCACAGTCCTTCATATATAAGAGTTTTTCAACCGTTAGAGTATTTTATTAAATGCTTCATACATATTAGATGGCGTGACTTGGGTGTTTATCCAAGATTCACTCGGAGGCTCAGGTGAAACTAACTTTCTAGTTATCAACACTGCCCAACTCAACTCGGGTGAACTAGAGTGACTCGGATGTAACTAACATTCTAACTCAAGTTGAACTACAATATGTCCTTATGCATCAATATGTGGATATGGACTCTATTTATTTTCTCAAACTGATGTAGGATGACATGTTATTGCATGGTTCCAGTCATCTCCTTACTTTCTTATTCTGTAATGATGGATCCACCCATCTCACTGTTTAGGTTGTCATTAGATCCTTTATTTCTTCGATCTCAATTTTCTAAGGATTTCCTTACCCATTGCTTTCTCATATGAGCTCTAATTTCTGAGACTTTGGTTTTACCATTCTCAAAACCAGTATCAACCTTTTCTCTATTCATACAGTTCTTGCTCAGATGATCAAGTTTTTTACACACATAGCATCTCTTAGTAGGATCTCTTTTTTTCAAGTGAGTCTTCACACAATTTGCACCAATGTGTCCATATTCACCATAGTTACAACATATGTACCAAGTGTTGTAATCCCAACCAAAAATTGCCTTGGCTAATTGTTTAGCAGGATTCCAATTCTTACTTCTGCACTCGGAAGATTTATGACCTTGTTTGTTGAATTTGTAGCATTTCCCTTCAAACTTAGGTTTATCTTTGCATTCACTTTCTCTATGTCCATGTTTGTTGCAGCTATAGAATTTACCATTAAATTTTGACTTTCCATTGCTCCAATATTTATTTGATGTATGCCCTGTCTTACCATAGTGATTGCATTTAGGTATGTTTTTCCTTTGAGCTCCTTGTTGTGAGGATTCACCTTGTTTAGTATATCCTAATCTAGTAAGTCCATGATTTCTTAGTTTTGTTTCTTGATCCATGCTATTTTATGAATTCACCATACGTTCATTTGTTTTCTCTTCAATAATGAGATCATTCTGCAGTCTTTCATTTTCTGTCCTTAGGTTGACAACTTCTTGTGTTGCATTCTTGAGTTGACATACCAAATTAGCTTGTTGAAGTGATAAGTGCTAGATTTTATTTTATTTTTCCTCTAATCTTGTACTCAGTAATATTTTATCTTCTTGTGCTATATTTTTTTCTTCTTTTGCTTTGTTCTTTAGTTCCATGACTTCACACATTTTGATTGAGTGAACTTCGTGTTCTCTTTTCAACTTTCTGACTTCCTCATGTAAATTGAGATTCTTTACAAGAAAGTCTTCAATGGCTGCATCAACTTCTTTTGAGCTCCTATTTTTGCAAAGTTCTTCAATTCTTTCTTCTATATAATTATTTTCATTCATCTGCACTGCTAATTCTTTTCTTCTCTTTAGGGAAAGAGAGAGATTTCCCTTAAGTTTTATGATCTGATCCATGGCCACTTTAAGATCTATCTTTTCATTCTTAATGACTTTCTCCAGTCTGTATGTTTCCATATCCTCTAATCTTTTCTAAAGCTATAAAACTTCTGATAAGAGAACCACTACTCTGATACTAATTTTTGGAATAATATGATGTACCCAATGACTGAGAGACAGGGGTGAATCAAGAATCAATAAAACTTAATCCTTTTAGTCCACAATTAGATTAGCTTATTTTTTTGCATGCATATGACTTGAAAGTAAAGAATCAGATACAACACATAACACAATATTTGGTTACCCAGAAACCTTCCAAAAGAAAGTAAAACTTGGGTGGGGATGATACCCACAAGATTTAGTACTGTAGTATAAATTTATCCTGTTAAAGGTTACAATGACCACTTCTAATGGTCTGCCTTGTTAGGAGCATAGAAATGACTGTTAGGTCCACCTTATTAAAGGATTTTGTACAATACAATAAGTAATGTAGATGTGTTAAGATATTTAAAGAAACAACTGTTAGTTCCACCTTGTTAAAGGATTTTTCTGATCCACCTCTGAGAATGAACTAGTTGATGATCTGCTCTGTGAAACTGTGATTGCTGAATAAGATCCTTTGAAATATAACTGATCACTTGAATGTGATAGATAAGTCTCTGTTGTCTTGAACACTTCTTCACTTAACTCAAACTGCCATTCACATAATCATTATCATCTTCTGATTATACATTCATACTATACACATATTCTTCATATTATAAAAATAAACTATATTACATATATATCTTTATCCAACAAATAACTTTATAAGTTAGCTTGCAATAAACAAATATATATTTAACAATATATGCAAAGTCAGCTTCAAACTGTCACTCAAGTCTGGAAGACTACTCAGGTGATAAACTATCACTTGGGCGATATTGAACACTCGGGTCTTGCTGAACACTCAAGTGACAATGTATACTTGGGTAACACTGAATAACTAAGTGTTTTGACACTAATTGACAATATGTCTTTCCATAAGGTCTACAAGAAGGGTGTCCCAACTAAAATTCAGATAAAGAGGGTAGGACATTGCAAGATCATAGCCAAATATGGGGCTAATGCATACAAAATAGACCTACCTTCATATTAAAGCATATCTTTGGTGTTCAATGTACAAGAATTGATCCAATTAAAAGGGAAAATAGATCATAAGGGTCAAAGAAGTCAAGGGGTCAATGGTGTTGTTGAGGCTACTAGATTACCTCCCAAGCCACATTTAGAAGTTGACAGAGTTATGGATTCAAGAGTCAAGAAGACTACAAGGCACAAGGTGTACATGCAACACCTCATAAAATGAAAGAGTAGGCATGAATCAGAAGCCTCATGGATTGCGTAAGTAGACTTCAAGAAGGTGGGCATCTCTGAATACATGATGTCCATAAGAGTGAAATAACTTTCCTTTGTGGGGGAGTATGGTGCAGGAGCACATAGGTAGGTCTATAATGTGACCTAGGGATTCTAAGTTATTTTTGGCTTGTAGTTGTCCTAGCCACCCCACTAGTGAAATAATAGGACTATGTGGGTCCTAGGATGTTTGGAGTTAGATGAGGAGGTATATTTAGGTCTTTAGTGATGTTATTTTTAGTAATGTCCAAAGTTTCTCTTTTGTTCCACATTGCCAATGTTGGGGAAATTGTGAAAATAATCCATCTAGGGGTTAAATTGGACAAGTAAGGGTTTACAAGATCTATTTGATGTTTAACTAGACTAAATATGCAATTGGCTAAGTTTTTGAGGGGTTTTTCCTTGTTTTATGCAAGAAGCACAAAAGTTGCAAAAGTTGCATGCATATGACTTGAAAGTAAAGAATCAGATACAACACATAACACAATATTTGGTTACCTAGAAACCTTCCAAAAGAAAGTAAAAATGGGGTGGGGATAATACCACAAGATTTAGTACTGTAGTATAAATTTATCCTATCAAAGGTTACAATGACTACTTCTAATGGTCTGCCCTGTTAGGACCATAGAAAGGACTATTAGGTCCACCTTGTTAAAGGATTTTGTACAATACAATAAGTAATGCAACTTTGTTAAGATATTTAAAGAAATGACTGTTAGTTCCACCTTGTTATGGGATTTCTCTAATCCACCTATGAGAATGAACCAATTGATGATTTTCTCTATGAAACTATTATTGTTGAATAAGAACCTTTGAAATATAACTGATCACCTGAATGTGATAGATAAGTCTCTGCTATCCTAAACACTTCTTCACTTAACTCAAACTGCCATTCGCATAATCATATCATCTTCTGATTATACATTCATACTGTACACATATTATTCATATTAGAAAAATAAACTATATTACATATATATCTTTATCCAATAAATAACCATGTAAGTCAGGTTACAATAAACAAATACATATTTATCAATATATGCAAAGTTGGCTTAAAACTATCACTCGGGTGATACTAAACACTCGGGTGTTGCTGAACACTCAAGCGACACTGTATACTCGGGTAACACTGAATAACTAAGTGTTTTGACACTAATTGAAAATATTTCTTTCCATAAGGTCTACAAGAAGGGTGTCCCAACTAAAATTCATATAAAGAGGGTAGGACCTTGCAAGATCATAGCCAAATATGGGGCTAATGCATACAAAATAGACCTACCTTCAGATTTAAGCATATCTCTGGTGTTCAATGTACAAGAATTGATCCAATTCAAAGGGAAGATAGATGAGAAGGGTCAAAGAAGTCAAGGGGTCAATGGTGATGTTGAGGCTACTATATTACCTCCCAAGCCACATTTAGAAGTTGACAAAGTTCTGGATTCAAGAATCAAGAAGACTACAAGGCACAAGGTGTACATGAAACACCTTATCAGATGGAAGAGTAGGCATGAATCAGAGGCCTCATGGATTGCATAAGTAGACTTCAAAAAGGTGGGAATCTCTAAATGCATGTTGTCCACAAGAATGACATAACTTTCCTTTGTGGTGGAGTATGGTGCACGAGCACATTGGTAGGGCTATAATGTGACCTAGGGCTTCTAAGTTGTTTTTGGCTTCTAGTGGTCCTAGCCACATCACTAGTGAAATAATAGGACTATGTGGGTCATAGGATCTTTTGAGTTAGATGAGGAGGTCTATTTAGGTCTTTAGTGATGTTATTTTCAGTAATGTCCAAAGTTGCTCTATTGTTCCACATTGCCAATGTTGGGGCAATGGTGAAAATAATCCATCTAGGGGTTAAATTGGACAAGTAAGGGTTTACAAGACCTATTTGATGTTTAATTAGCCTAAATATGCAATTGGCTAATTTCTTCAGGTGTTTTTCCATGTTTTATGCAAGAAGCACAAAATTTGCATGTATATGACTTGAAAGTAAAGAATCAGATACAACACATAACACAATATTTGGTTACCCAGAAACCTTCCAAAAGAAAGTAAAAATGGGGTGGGGATGATACCAAAAAAATTTAGTACTGCAATATAAATTTAGCCTGTTAAAGGTTACAATGACCACTTCTAATAGTCTTCCCTATTAGGAGCATAGAAAGGACTATTAGGTCCACCTTGTTAAAGGATTTTGTACAATAGAATAATTAATGCAACTCTATTAAGATATTTAAAGAAATGATTGTTAGTTCCACCTTGTTAAAGGATTTTTCTGATCCAGCTCTAAGAATGAACCATTTGATGATCTACTCTATGAAACTATGATTGTTGAATAAGATCCTTTTAAATATAACTAATCACGTGAATGTGATAGATAAGTCTCTGCTGTCCTAAACACTTCTTCATTTAACTCAAACTGACATTCGCATAATCATATCATCTTCTGATTATACATTCATACTATATACATATTCTTCATATTATAAAAATAAACTATATTACATATATATCTTTATCCAGCAAATAACTTTGTAAGTCAGCTTGCAATAAACAAATATATATTTAACAATATATGCAAAGTCGGCTTCAAACTGTCACTCGGGTCCAAAAGACTACTCGGGTGATAAACTGTCACTCAGGTGATACTGAACACTCGTGTGTTGCTGAACACTCAAGCGGCCCACTATATACTTGGGTAACACTAAATAACTAAGTGTTTTGACACTAATTGACAATATGTCTTTCCATAAAGTCTACAAGAAGGGTGTCCCAACTAAACTTCAGATAAAGAGAGTAGGACCTTGCAAGCTCATAGCCAAATATGGGGCTAATGCATACAAAATAGATCTACCTTTAGATTTAAGCATATCTCTAGCATTCAATGTACAAGACTTGATCCAATTCAAAGGGAAGATAGATGAGAAGGGTCAAATAAGTCAAGGGGTCAATGGTGATGTTGAGGCTATAATATTACCTCCCAAGCCACATTTAGAAGTTGACAGAGTTCTGGATTCAAGAGTCAAGAAGACTACTCAGAATAAGGTGTACATGAAACACCTCATCAAATTGAAGAGTAGGCATGAATCATAAGCCTCATGGATTGAAGAATTAGAACTCAAAAAGGTGGGCATCTCTTAAGACATGTTGTCCACAAGAGTGACATAACTTTCCTTTGTGGGGGAGTATGGTGCAGGAGCACATAGGTAGGGTTATAATGTGACCTAGGGCTTCTGAGTTGTTTTTGGCTTCTAGTGGTCCTAGCCACACCACTAGTGAAATAATAGGACTATGTGGGTCCTAGGATGTTTGGAGTTAGACAAGGAGGTCTATTTAGGTCTTTAGTGATGTTATTTTTAGTAATGTCCAAAGTTGCTCTTTTGTTCCACATTGCCAATGTTGGGGCAATGGTGAAAATAATCCATCTAGGGGTTAAATTAGACAAGTAAGGGTATACAAGACCTAATTGATGTTTAATTAGCCTAAATATGCAATTGGCTAAGTTCTTGAGGTGTTTTTCCATGTTTTATTCAAGAAGCACAAAAGTTGCAAAAGTTGCATGCATATGACTTGAAAGTAAAGAATCAGATACAACACAACACAATATTTGGTTACCCAAAAAACTTCCAAAAGAAAGTAAAAATGGGGTGGGAATGATACCCAAAAAATTTAGTACTACAGTATAAATTTATCCTATTAAAGGTTACAATGACCACTTCTAATGGTCTGCCCTGTTAGGAGCATAGAAAGGACTATTAGGTCCACCTTGTTAAAGGATTTTTTACAATATAATAATTAATGCAACTTTGTTAAGATATTTAAAGAAACGATTGTTAGTTCCAGCTTGTTAACGAATTTTTCTGATCCACCTCTAAGAATGAACCATTTGATGATCTACTCTATGAAACTGTGATTGCTGAATAAGATCCTTTGAAATATAATTGATCACTTGAATGTGATAGATAAGTCTCTACTGTCCTGGACACTTCTTCACTTAACTCAAACAGCCATTCGCATAATCATATCATCTTCTGATTATACATTCATACTATATACATATTCTTCATATTATAAAAATAAAATATATTACATATATATCTTTATCCAACAAATAAATTTGTAAGTCAGGTTGCAATGAACAAATATATATTTGACAATATATGCAAAGTCGGCTTTAAACTGTTACTCGGGTCCAAAAGACTACTTGGGTGATAAACTATCACTCGGGTGATACTGAACACTCTTGTGTTGCTAAACACTCAAGTGGCACTATATACTCAGGTAACACTAAATAACTAAGTGTTTTGACACTAATTGGCAATATGTCTTTCCATAAGGTCTACAAGAAGGGTGTCCCAACTGAACTTTACATAAAGAGGGTAGAACCTTGCAAGATCATAGCCAAATATGGGGCTAATGCATACAAAATAGACCTACCTTCAGATTTAGGCATATCTCTAGTTTTCAATGTACAAGAATGGATCCAATTCAAAGGGTAGATAGATGAGAAGGGTCAAAGAAGTCAAGGGGTAAATGGTGATGTTGAGGCTACTATATTACCTCCCAAGCCACATTTAGAAGTTGACAGAGTTCTTGATTCAAGAGTCAAGAAGACTAAATGGAATAAGGTGTACATGAAACACCTCATCAAATTGAAGATTAGGCATGAATCAGAAGCCTCATGGATTTTGGAAGTATAATTCAAAAGGGTGGGCATCTCTGAAGACATGTTTTCCACAAGAGTGACATAACTTTCCTTTGTGGGGGAGTATGGTGCAGGAGCACATAGGTAGGGCTATAATGTGACCTAGGGCTTCTAAGTTGTTTTTGGATTCTAGTGGTCCTAGCCACACCACTAGTGAAATAATAGGACTATGTGGGTCCTAGGATGTTTGGAGTTAGACGAGGAGGTCTATTTAGGTCTTTAGTGATTTTATTTTCAGTAATGTCCAAAGTTGCTCTTTTGTTCCACATTGGCAATGTTGGGGCAACTGTGAAAATAATCCATCCAGGGTTTAAATTGGACAAGTAAGGGTTTACAAGACCTATTTGATGTTTAATTAGCCTAAATATGCAATTGGCTAAGTTCTTGAGGTGATTTTTCATGTTTTATGCAAGAAGCACAAAAGTTGCAAAAGTTGTCAATGTTGTCATTGACAACATTGACAACATTTCTTGCAATAATGTATTATAGGGAATTGGAGGTTTCTATCTATCTGAAACTATCATGTTAGGATGATGTAAATCTATATAAGACCTCTCTTGACCTTGTGAATAGGTTGGCTAGATTTTTCAAAGTTATTGTACAGACTGTATAGTCAAGGAAACAGTTGCAGTTCTTGTTTTTTTAAGCATTTTGTATTTTGATGGATTAGATCCCATACTCTAACTCTTTAATTTGTTAGAGTAGTGTGTTTTGAGATTCTGTGTGGGGTTATATTTTTATTTGGTGTTCATTTAGTTATTTTTGTAAAGTCCTTTTGTTTTAAACCAGTCGCTGGTCTGAACCAAGCCACTTCTAGAAATGGGGTCATAAGTCCTCTTCCCACCATAGAGTTTGCACGGTCCTTTGGGATTAGGGAGATGAATCCATGAAAATATTGTATAGTAAAGGAGGGGCCCTTTGAATCAAGGGAGCTATTTTTAAGGTGATTCCCTAGGCGAGCCAGAGATGCATGTCTAGCGATCGCAGGAAGTTATAGAGCTAGTTGGAGGGATTGAAAGCATTGAATTCTTCAATTAGGGATTGTGGAGAGGTAGTAGGATGTGTGGATGAGCCCCAACTTAGAGGATAAGATTGGGTGAGGTGTTTTGGATAAAAAGAAACAAAGTCTTTGTGCAAAGAGTCTTTATCCTTGAAAACTATGATTTTTTGGCATGATTATAGGTGCCACTGTATGGACACTTTTGGAAAGTAAGACCAAGAAAATATTTAGGGTTTTGATAAAGGGTATCAAAATCCAATGCTATTTTTCCAACTTGTTAAGGATTTTTGCAAGATATTTGGGAAAAACTGCCTAATTAGGCCTAATGCTTGTAGCCCTATTTTGGGTGAATTTGACTTTATTCTTGGTACGTGTTTAGGGTTCCATGGTAAAGGGTCTTTGTGGATATTGGATTGGATCCAATTAACCATATAGTAGACTATCTCTCCATATGGAGGAGTTCTTCATCAATTTGGATCAATTTGTGAAGAAGGACAAGAAGAGAAATATGGCTAGGTGTTGAGTAGTTTTGATTTCCTTATTGGTGTACTCAAGCTGAATTGGCGTGGAATCTTGTGGAAAGGATCCTTGAAGATTAGGGTTAGTGAAGAACCCTAATTAGGATGGAGAAGAGGCCTATTGAAGACCCTAGTGGAGGATAGGGTTGGAGAGCAAGGCTTGTTGGTACATCAAGTTATAGAAGATACTTAGAGAGCATTGGATCAGATACTAATGAATAATATTCCCGAGAAGACTCTGCCTCCTAAACCTACAATGCCTACACCCTTAGGAATTGGAGAGAGTTATAAAATAATTGAGGCAAGTGTTTAGAAGAGAGAAGATGATATGCAACCATATTTTTATATTTATGGTGTGCCTGTGACTCTTGACACTTCACTTGATGAGAAGGATCCTTCTGAAGGAAATGTTGACAATATAGTGGCTAGAGATGAAGAAAAGAGAGAGGAAGAACATAAATAAATAGAGCAGAAAGAAGAAGAAGAAGAAGAAGAAGAAGAAGAAGAAGAAGAAGAAGAAGAAGAAGAAGAAGAAGAAGAAAATTTTGAAGTCAAAACTGAAATTGACACATCTTCTACCTTATTTTTGGCAAGTAAAGATAAATCTATTGATGTTGATGTTGATCACATGGATGAGGATGAATTGGTGATTTTATCCTTCATCGCACTCACTAAAGAAAAAGAGAGATTTGAGCAGAAAAGTGACAAGAAGACTAAGATAATGTCTTGAGAAATTGATACTGTGAACAAATTGCTTCCAATACTTATTATTTTTCCAAAGCAAAGATGATGTAGAAAACTTGAAAGTGGCACTTGATGATTTTGATGGTCACTATGAGACCCTAGTGAAGATTGCAGAAAAAAAGGTAGAGAAGAGATACTTAGAGAAGAAGCTGATGGAAGTTTTCCAGTCTATTTCATGGGACTTGGGAATTATGAGATATGTTATAGTAAAATTGAAGAGTTGTGTTGCACATGGCAGGATTCTATTCAGTTATTGCATGAACCTTATCAGAAATGTTTGGAACATCAAAGACATTATTGTGAAGGAAAGGGAAACTTTGAATAGTATGAACAAAAATTGTGAGACCTCCTCACAATATATAACATAAATGGACAGAGAAGTAACAAGGATTTTGGAAAAACTAAATGTATTGGATATTGAGAAAGGGAGAGTCATGACAAGGTTTGGTTTACTGAAGAGTCTAATTACTCCTAAGCTATCAATTCTTTAAATTCACTTATCTGACATAGAGAAGACTGTACAAGCATTTACAAACTATATGCCCATAGATTTGAAAGAAAAAAAGACTTCATCATATGCACTGAATGAAATAATTCATGTTAGTCAACTATTGGTATAATCATGGAACACAAAAGTAAAGATCTTAGAAGATTCCTTTCAAGATATTATGAAAATAGTAAAGGGGGAAAAGAGAGAAGAAAAATGAGTAAAGGAGAAGAAGAGAGGAGAAGAGACAAATTTTGTGAAAGGGGGAAAAGAGAGAAGAAAAATGAGTAAAGGAGAAGAAGAAAGGAGAAGAGACAAATTTTGTTTTTGTGTTGGAACACTTAGTCATTTTTTTTGTTAAGTGTTTCCATCAATGCCAAAGGGAGAGATTTTTGGCAAGTGATCTTTTTGGTATGTTATGAATCAATTTTTGGTTTTCATTTTTGGCAACACATCTAGAATATTGGTCTATTGGATTGAAGATAAGTTTTGGTGATTCAAGTATGGAATTGACTAAGTAAAAAAGCATAAATATAAAGTTATTTTTGGCTATCAAAGATAGAGATTGATGAGTTATGACTTGTGAGCTTAGAGGAAGATACTATGGGGTATGTATGACCTTCATCTAAGATCAATTTTGTTTTGGTGAAAATTATAGAGAGTTAGAGGATTTGAAGACAGGTGACGACAGGAGGACATCGAAACAAAGAAGTTGAACAATAGCGATTATTTGAGGAGTATGTCATGGACTCCTGGAATGATAAGTTGGATTGTGACTTTGGATAATCTAGATATTTGGTTATATAAGAGCATCAAATTTTTATTTTCTCTTTACATTATTAATTCTATTTTGTATTGAGAGCCGACTATGTAATATTAGTGAAGTGAGATGACTTGGTAATAAGAAAGATATATATCTATGAAGACTTTTTGTAGAGAAAAGAGTATGATGTGAATGGGATTATGGTGAGAGACATGTATGAAAATGGTAGAGGATAGAGAGAGATAATTAAAGAGATATGACTGGAACTACCGAAGCATTAAAGATGCTTTTTTTTTTCAATACTAAGAATAGTTTGTAACAGAAGTTTTGTTGTAAGAGTTTTAAGCGCAGTTGGACCCTAACAGGGTGTTGTATACCAGCTTTAATAGGGTTGTTATTCTTTTTACAAAGAAATGTACTATGTAATATTCAGCTCCTAACAGGGCTAGGTATCCTGACAGGGAAATTATACTTTAGTGCATGCTTGTGGGTACCATCCCCACAAGGGTTTTCTCTTGGCCATAGTTTCCTTGACAACAAATAATGGAGTTATGAGTTTTGTGTTATTTATTTATGTTCTTTTCATTTCAGAAAGCTTATATGGTTTATTTAGAATTAGTTTAAAGTTTATTCTAAGTGTTTTAATACTGATTCACGCCCCTCTTAGTATTACTTAATCCTAAAAATTCCTTTCTATTCAAAGATTAAGAGATAAATAGCAGCGCTAGATCTCTGGACTAAAAGAATATTCAACCTCGATCATGAGATCAGGAGATAAAGGCAAGGAGGATAAAGTGCACATGACTTTAAAAAACTTAAGTGACTTGGAAAAGTAACTTCAAAATATAAGAAGGCCATGAGGGTTTCAAGTTTTTAGATTTCAAGGGTTTTTATGGCTTAAGGACACACAAGAAATTATAACCGGTCCTAGAACACTTTTGAAAACGCCATGAGGATGCCATCTAAACTAAATTTATTACAGTCCTAATAGGAACCATAGGTATGAAGGCTATTAACATTTGTGACATTATAGAGACAACCATTAGGTACTTTAATTGTCTCAATAGAGTCAAAGGTAATTCAAGGTTGACATGGAGGTTTAGGTTGACTTTCTCAACTCAGTTAACAACATGAATGACTTCACTAAGTTTTTCATCATATTCAATGCATTAGGAAGAAGAAGGTTGATCAATAGTATTGGTTGAATGAGATGGAAAATTATTGGTGTAGATTTGAAATTTTTAAATATGAGGTGCCATTGATTTCTTTCCTTGATCATGGTCACCATCAACATTTATAGCCTTAGAATCAATAAGAGTTTGGATAACCAATTTCAAACAGAAACAATTTTTAGTATCATGACTAGGTTGACAGTAATAAATTGGTAAAAATATTTGTGATCAAAAGTATTTGGATTGAGGTTTACATGTGTCAATTGATTTGATTGGAGGAAGTTTTAACAAATTAGAATTAATTAAATTTAATATCACATTATGCAAAGATTCAAAAGATGAGTATAATTGCGAGTGGGTTTAAAAACTAATGACAAAAGAGAAACACCTTTGGATGTTTCTACCACTTATTCATCAATAGTGTTGGTTGATTTTTTTTGATTAATTAAGAGGAAACCATGTTTTGAAAGGGCCAGAAACCTTTTACAAGATATTGAAAGGATTTTAATTGAAGTGTTGGTTGATTTTTTTATTTTAATGTAATTTTTCAGTTTCTGAAACTTGTTGAAATTGGATGTGGAATCACTCTTATCAATGAGAACTGGATCCATTAGAGTGGTTCTCTCAAATCGACCCACTTGAACTTGATAATGATGAAGCACTACACACAAATGAGGAATTGAAGAGAATTCATAAAGAAGTATCTTATTTCTAATGTTACATTGTAAATTAGAAATAAAATTGTGTTGCACATCAATATCAGCCATAGGATAAGGAATATGAGCATGCAAATGCTTAAATATACCAATGAAATCACTAACATTTTCTTTAACACATTGTTTACGATGTATTAAATCAATTAGAGATATTTTAGGAGCAATGTTGTCTTGAAATTGTTCAATAAAATCATTAAAGCAAGTTTTTAGAAGGAATCAATAGAATAAGGAGGCAATAGATAATACCATTGCAAGGCTTCATGAAAGGTTCTAGTAAACAACTTTTCCATGAACATATGGTCATGAGAGAAATCAATGCACAAGGTTTGGAAAGTTTTAACATGATTCATAGGATTACCTTTAGCATTATAAGTCCCAATATGGGTAATCTCCATATATTGTGGGATAACAACCCAAGTAATATCCATAATTAAGGGACTAGAAATGTCATAAGTAGGAATGTTGAAAATAGATTGAGTCATCGAAGTAATTTGTTTTTGCAAAGAAGACATTGTTTGAGCCAATCTATTAATGGTAGAATTGGTAGAAAGAATGGTAGGAGGAGAAATATGAGAAATGTTAGGAACATTGTTGGAAATTGATGGAATGGTTGAATATTAAAAAGGGACACTAGGATAAGTGGGCATGGAAGAAGAAAATGAAACACATGGAACACTTGAAGGAATATCTAAGGAAAAATAGGATTAGGAAGACTAACGTGTGTAGGATTGGAATTTTGAATTTAAGTCATTGTGATAGGTAGAGCATAAGTTAACACACTAGGAATGGAAGTTGAGATTGGAAAAGAGGTATCAACATTTGTAGTGGGTGGCGTAAAGCCTAAATATTGAGAGCAATCTGTAATGGGTTTTATATTAGAATAAAAAAGATGAGAAATACTATGCAAGAGGTTAATAGCATGTTCATGAGTGTGACTAAGTTTCCTTAAGTGTTATACAATGGAAAGAGCTTAAGGATTATGATTTGATTCATCTAGCCATTGTCCAAAATTCTCAAACTCATGGGAAAGTTTTTGGACTTGATAAGGAGGAACCCTTAATTCTTCTTCTTCATTATGAGAAGAATGATGAGATTTATTCTCCATGATATGATTTGAATCACTAAGATGCATGTTGGTCTGATCAAGATTCTTAGGAAAGACAAAGGGCTCAGGATCAAAGGAACCCATAATTATATGACTTTTTCTACCCAGATTGCTATAAGTTAGACTCAAAATGATAAAGCTCATGTACAAGGGAGTTAAGGGAAAATTGTAATGCAATTTGAAAGAAATATGCAATCCACGAAAATTTAACAATGACATTTAAGAATAAAACTATGATGTAAAGTAAAAAAAATGCATATAAGAGATCTAAATGCAATATTATGTAAAAAATAATAAATAGAAATAGATATTCATATGCACATAAGGGAAATCTAACACCAAAATTAGAATGGAAATATACTAAGTCAGGTTCATAAAATAATATCATCTGAAATGGTGAGAAATTCTATGGAAGAAGATCACTCACCAAATCAAATAGTACGGGGCCCAATGATATATTACAAACACCCCCAGAGATTCACCCTCAAAGCAAAATCAGATTACCAGAACAAAAATAAATGAAGGGGTGCTCATGCAAGATCTTGATTTGAGGATGGGGTTTGATATAGGGATGGGTTCCTTTAATGAAAAAGTATATATTAAATGTAAAATAATATACAAATATATGAAAGGAATTGATGCTTTGATAAAGCTAGGAAAGGAGGAACAAACTTTAGATCTACAGTTGAATCTCACAGAATTGTTAGAATCAGAAATGGTTCTGGATATGGTACTCGCACACATATAACTTTATATTATCAAATTTATTAATCTGAAGGAATATGTCAAAAAAATTTTACCTTGTCCAAGAAAGTTGACCTAGTCCTAGAGGCTAAAAAATTAGATGAATTCTATGAAGGATCTACCACTAGTTCTTAAATTCTAGAAATTTGGATGTGAAACTTTGAAAAATTGTTACTACACACAGGAAGAAGGGTAAAATTTTGTGGAAATGGGCTTTCCTCCTTATCGAATAAAAATTTAAATAAATAAAAAATTTGATAAGAAAAGTAATGTAAACAAGATTGATGGATGTCCTCCAAGGTGTGCTTGCACAAACTCTAGAAAGGATTCTACTTGTCCTAGTCTCCTTAGGATCCTAAAATCAATTCTAGGTCTTCTCAAGTCCTTTCTCCAATGGCCTAAGACTTTAATAACTCAACACAATGATTTGATCTTCTTGTGCTTCACCTTGAATGACAACTATCAACAAATGCACTTCAACTCCTCTAATCTTCCTTGGACAACTCCAAGTGCATCTTCATATTTTCACTTCCACAAGTGTTTGCAAGGAAACTTCTCATGTTTATCAACTTCCTAGACACCATAATATCCCATTTGTGACAATGTAACACAACTCTTCCAAACAATCTCCAATTTTTCTTCCAAAACTAGCTTTTAGGCCTAGTCCTTCTACTAGCCCTATTTGAGAGCTTTTTCCCAATTCTTGTAAAATAACCACAAACCACCCTAGAAAGAAAGTGGGGATTCAGATACCCTTTTCCAAGACTCAAAGGATTTTTTATGTCTAAGGGCCCCAAGGTGTCTGTACACTAGATTCCTAGAATTAAGGACAATTAGGGCTAATTCGGCTAAAATAGTGCAGTCATGTGACTTATGCATAAAAAGGTGTCATACAAGATTGGTGGAGTGTTAAACATCATAGGAGCTATCTGTATATCCTCTAGGGTTTCAAAACCATACTTGATTTCCCACAACTTTCAATGTCTTTGCAATCAAGAAAATTAGTAAAACAACTTTTATGACTCTCTCCTTCTATGTATATTTTATAAAGAGGCTCTCCTTCAATATTTCCCCATTAAATGATGAAATGCACGGTGGAGAATTACAGAGGAGCCATTTTACTCAAAACCACTCTGACAACTCCAACAACTAGTCTACTTACAAAAAATTTACAAATCTACTCTAATGAACACACAAAAACTTACACACTGAACAAAAGTTACTCTAAACTAGCTCTACTAACCAAATCTATCACTAACTTGTGATATTCAATCCATTTCACAATGTTAAAACTCAACACCAGTAGACTGTGTATGTAATCAGAAAAACAAAGAGTTTCTACAATTCAAAAACTTTCATTACATCACTCATACCTTGGGAAATGGGCCTCAAGGTATTAAAATATGCTCCCTCCATGTTTTTAAGCCACTACAATTAACCAATTTTTCCACTAACTAAAAGGAATCATTTCTGACAATGTTCTCAGACAACAATGCAAAGCTGTAAAAGTTGTCAAGCAACTTTTACATCTTTTGCTAAAACTTAGTTTTATGACTTCCTATCATCATGGCATGATGTAAAAACATCAAAAAGGAATTCTTAGGGAAAAAAATGATCCATACCAATGCTGCTAGTCTTTTTGACCACCATTTCCCATTTTGGGCTAAAACAAACACTAACTACTAAAAGAAATGAAAAAAATAGATTCGGTTGAGAAATAACTACTAATCCATCTAGTTACACACTGCTAGACATTCTAAGGCCAAATAGAAAATCTACTAACTTGGCTAGGGTCAGTACAAGCCAAAATTATAACTAGTCCTAGTGATTTTCCATAGGTGCTCCTGCACCATCCTACCCAAATGAAAGGACTTCAATCCATCCTTGGATTGACTAAGTTGGAATCCATTATCAACTTCTTGAATTTAGTCTCCTTGATACAAGTTGTCTCTAGATCTTCTTTTCCATACCAATTAACCAAGTGTTCATAATAGGTTCTCTGTCTAGTCTTCTTATAGGATTTGGAATCTAGTATCTTTTCTTCATTCTGAGGTGAATTACTAGTCAAATTCAGGTCTTCTACTTCCTTTATGACCTCTATAAGACTTTGATCTAGATCTGGGGTGGGTCCTTTATACAGTATCAGAATTTCCACATTGAATACAGGAGATAAACAAATGTCATCTAGTAACTCCACCTTGTATGCATTGGTGCCATATTTTTCTAGAATGGTACATGGGCCAATTCTTCGCATATGTACCTTATGAGGCACTCCTTTCTACAATATTTCTTTGTTGAGATGGACCATCACTAGATCCCCAACTTGGAATTGGACATCCCTCTTTATTTCATCCACCTTGCTTTTAATCTTCTCTTTATTTTTAGTCAATGTTCTCCTCACTATCTCATGTACCTCTTGCATAGAATGTGCAAAGTTTTCAACATAGCCACTTCCCTCTAATCCATCCTCTAGATTCCTGAGCTCATATATGCCTCTAGGGTGTAGGCCATAAACCATCTCAAAAGGACTCTTACCAGTAGTCCTTTTTACAGTATCATTATAGGCATATTTTTCCCATCCAATGAGTTGGTCCCAAGCGTGAAAATAATCCTTATTTAAACACCTTAGGATGTTACCCAGACTCCTATTAAATACCTTAGTTTTACCATCAGTCTAAGGATGGTATGTAGATCCAAAAGATAAATTGGTCCCTAGCTTTTTCCATAGATTTTTCCAGACATGACTCATGAACTTGGTATCTCTCTCTGATACTATTCTCAATGGTAACCCATATATTTTTACTACCTCCTTGAAGAATAGGTGAGATATTTGACTGGCATCATGGACTGTCTTCCAGGGTACATAGTGTTCCATCTTACTGAATCTATCCAAAATAGAATAAATGCTATCCATTCCCTCTTTGGTCTTTGGAATTCCACTAGAAAATTCATTCTCAAACATTCCCAAGGTCTACTTGGGACAGGAAGAGATTGGTAAAGGCCTACATTGGAAGATGTACCTTTTTCTTTATGACATATTAGACAACTTTATACATACTTCCAAATGTCCAAATTCATCTTACGCCAAATGTAAAACCTCTAAACTAACTCTTGGGTCTTATTGACACCAAGATGCCCACTAAGTGGACCATTGTGCTTCTCTTGTATCATATTTTCTCTAATATACCTTCTCAGAACACACAACTAACTTCCTTTAAAGAAAAGATCACTCCACAAAGTATACTTAGAGAATTCACTATGAAAACAATTCTTGTATTCTTGACATACCTTGTATATGTGTGCAAACTCTCCATCTTTTGAATATAGGTCTTTGAAGCTCTCAATACCTATGCTCTGTAGGTGTATCTCTTGTAATGTCAAGGCTCTCTTTCTTAGGGAATTTTCAATCTTATTTTTCAACCCCTTCTTGTGCTTGATATTGAAAGTTTAGGCCTTCATATATTCTACCCATTTCATATGTTTATGATTGAGCTTATATTGTGAATTCAAGAAATTCAGTGATTGGTTGTCTGAAAAGACTTAAAAATCCTTTGGAAGAAAGTAATGCCTCCACTTCCTTAGTGCTTGGACTAGAGCATACATCTCTAGGTCATAAGAAGAGTACTTCTTCTTGGCTTCACTTAGTTTCTTAGATTGGAAAGCCATTGACCTTCCCTATTTGCTCAAGAAAACACCAATAGCTACATTGCTAGCATCACATTCCACTGTGAAAAGTTTCTCAAATCTTGGAAAATTAAGGATTGGTTGAGTACCAATATTATTCTTCTATAATTCAAATACATCATTAGTTTTATCATTCCACAAACTTATCTTTAATCCCACCTTTGATAGTATCTAACATAGGAGCACAAATTGCACTAAATTGCTTTATAAACTTCCTATAATATTGTGTTAAGCTATGAAAACTTCTTACCTAAGTTGTTGTTGTTCTTGGAGTAGGCCAATTTAGAATGGATTCCACTTTTCTTGGATCCATATTTAGATTTCCTTGAGATAGCACAAACCCAAGGTACACTATCTCTTGTTTTATGAATTCACATTTCTCCAAGTTGATCATCAAAATATCCTCATGTAGCTTCTTAAAAACTATTTGCATATCTCTAAGGTGTTCTTCTCTTGTCTTACTATAGATGAGTATATCATCTAAGTATACTACCACAAATTTTCCTATGTAGTCCTTAAGGAATTCATTCATGAGTCTCATGAATGTAGATGGGGCATTGGATAACCTAAATGGAATTACAAGCCACTCATACATTCCTTCTATGGTCTTGAAGTCTGTCTTCCGTTCATCCCCCTCATTGACTCTGATTTTGTGGTACCCACTCTTCAAGTTAATCTTTGTGAAAAACTTGGCTTCTCCTATATAGTCCATTAGGTCTTCTATCCTAGGGATAGGGAACATATATCTAATAGTTATCCTGTTTATTTCTCTTGAGTTAGTGCATAGCCTCCAAATTCTTCCCTTTTTGGGTGCTAAGATAGTGGGTACGACACAAGGGCTAATGCTTTTCCTAATGAGACCTTGGCTTAAGAGTTCTTAGATTTTTCTAGCTATTTCCTCATTTTATTGAGGAGCCATTTTATAAGATACCTTATTAGGAAGGTTAGCTCCTAGGATAAAGTCTATTTGATGGCTTATAGTCCTCTTAGGGGGTAGGGTTCATGGTTTTCGATCACTAAAAATGCCTTCATACTTCTGCAACATCTCCTCCACTTGCTTTGGAAATTCTATCTTCTTGACTATTTTGTCTGCAATTTCTTCTCTTGGCTTCAACGCAAGTGCAAAACCAACTCCCTCTCCTTATTCTAAGGCTTATGTATGTATTTTAAATGTCACATCATCCTTCTTGAAAGAATAAGAACTCTTTGCTCCATCATGCATGGACTATTGGTAAAATTTCCATGACCTACCAAGGAGTAGGTGACATGCATCCATAGGTAGGACATCACACAATGCCTTTGTTAGTAATAACTAAGAGAGGGGGGGTGAATCAGTGGCCTCAAAAATTAATCCTTAAATCAACCCTTTAAAACTTATTACCACTTTTAATCCTCTAGTTATATTCAGTCCTACAAGAGGAATGCCTTGAAATACTTATATCAAATTACTACTTGTCAGAATGCTTCATAAACATTCTTCTGTATATTTACCGATAAGTAGTCTTTCTATTTACTAAAACATAGTAAATAACTAGTGTATACCGATCAATCCAGATTTACTAAAGTGAAATACAAAACAATAAAGTAATGACTCATAGACACATTAATACATCAATTTTTAATGTAGAAACCCTGTTAAGGGAAAAACCACTGGGACCGGTACCCCAAATTTTTTCTCTTCTGAAGTGAGCACAGTTAAGAGCCAACCCTGTTAAAGGTTACAAACACACTATTAGGTGTGACCTTGTTAGAGGATCTAAATAGATATTTTTTCACTTAGTATCTAGCATCTAATGCTACCATCCTTGATCAAACACTCACTTGGCCTATCAATAGGTATCGGGCATATCTAATGCTACTTTGTATGATCAAACTTTTTGATACTCCTTGGGATGTATCTCAATTACAAAAGAATTTAAGTCCTAGTCGGTTAAGAGACTTGATGCTTCAATGGTTAAACTGAAATAGTAAATTGATTTTTTCACATATACAACTTGAATTGCAGATTTTCAGATCTATTGTAAGTAATTTACCTTTCTGATCAATATTATTAATTCAATACCTTTGCTCCACTCTATTCTCCTCTATGATGTTGTATAACTATTCTTCTCCTTCAGAATCTCTTCAGCATCTATTCTCTTGTTACTCCCCTTCACCACCTTCGTAATGAATTAGGTTGTCTCTTTACACACATGATATCACCATTTCTAGGTTCTTGATTTTCTTGATCTTGGCGTGACCCACAATTCTATCCAATTAGATTTAAAGAAAAACTCTAGTTTTATCTCGTTGAGATCTTCTTTCCAATTGGACAAAGCAACTTTAAATCCTTAACTTATCTCCGGCTTTATGTTATCGATTAAAACAATGATAAGTATCAGTTAAGTCTATTTGTAGCTCTTAAAAGCTAAGCATTTTGTCCTTTCTGAACTCTTTGTTTTGTCAATCAATGCTTCAGTTAGTCATTGGTTATAAGTGACTGTTCCATCAGTGTGACTTCAATTTTCTTCAGGATCTCCATCCGTCAGGAAACACTGTAATCTTTTCTATTGGGTTACTCTGTTCTTTTCTCATCGGGCAACACTGTGACTTTTCTCATCAGTAATGTTGTGCATTTTCTCGTCAGGTAACACTGTGACTTTTCTCTTTTACTCTGACCATCAGTGTGCACTCTGTTGGTGTATATAGTCACTTTGTGAATACTCAACTTATATGTATTACTGATAGCATAGCCTTTGATTCATTAGTTCTTTGAGGTCTTTAGAAATATGTCCATGACCATACAGATTATATCAAGTTGACATCAATGACAATACAACACATTAACTGATTTAATATCTTGCATTAACCTTCTTATTTCGCTGCGATCATCAACTTAACATATTCAAACATTCAGTCAATTATAGTTCATAAATCTCTCCCTTTGGCATTAATGGAGACACACTAAATTATCACACTATATTACTACTAATACAATATGAAATATAACAGTTGAATTTCTTCAAACTACCAATCTTATGTACTATAACCGATACAATTATCTAGTCCTTGGTAAGCTCATATAAGCTTAGATTTGATTCTTGTAGCTTTCTTTCTGTCTTCAATCCGTTCACTGGATAGATGTAGAATCTTTCTTTCGTCTGATGTGATGTGTTCTTTTCTTGTGTCAAACTCTCTCCCTTTCACCATTCTTGTTTCTTTTGATGTCTCTTGTCAGCAATTCTTTCCCTTTGAATGTACTCTCCCTTTCTGGTTACATCTATCCCTTTGGTTAATGTGATGGATATAATCTCTCTTTATATAATCTTTGCCTAAGGTGATAATGGATATAATTTCTCCCTTTGATAGCAATGCCAAACAAATATTTTTCACAGTAATGCCAAACAAATCCTTTCTATCCATAACATACTACTTGAATTTCCCAATCCATCAGCAATACAACTCTGGTTCTTGGAGTATATAAATACCTTGTTGTGTATAGATTTATCTTTGAAGTCCAACTCTTTTCTTGCATCAACATGAATGATATTCTGATAATATGTAGGCTGATGTAGTCTTCTATTCATTTTACTAACCAGTAGACAAGGGTCTGACCCCTAGTCTCTTTCTCAAGTATTCAAATGCATCCTTGGGCAGTGGCTTGGTGAAGATATTAGCTAATTGTTCCTTTGATTACACATACTCAAGTATCACCTCCTTTTCTTGAACTTGTTCTCTCAAATAATGATACTTGATGGAAATATGCTTTGTCTTAGCATGCATGACTATATTCTTGGAAATGTTTATTGCACTGGTATTATCAAAATAGATAATTACTAGTTCAAGAATTTCCATATGCATACCTTCCAGTAACTATCTGATCCATGCAATGTTTGAGAAGTTTGCAGCAGCAAGATACACTCCTTCTGTAATAGACTAAGAGATGCATCCTTTATTTTTGTTGATCCATGTGACAAGTCTATCACCCATAAAGAATTCTCCTCCAGTTATGCTCTTTTGGTCATCAATATTTCTAGCCCAATCAGTGTCGGTAAAGACCTTAAGTTCAAATTTGCCTTCTCTTCCATACCATAAGCCTTATTCCTCGGTATTCTTTAGATATCTTAGGATTCTTTTCACAACATTCATATGTGATTCCCTAGGATTAGCAGAAAATCTTGCAACTATTCCTACTGCATGTGCAATATCTGGTCTAGTATGTACAACATACATGAGTTTTACAATAATTGATCTATACAAAGTCTAATTTACCTCTGATGACTTGTCCTCCTTTTTCAGCTTACATCCAGTTTCCATCAGTGTTCCAACTAGCTTGGAATCTTCCATCTTGAATATTTTCAGCACTTCCCTGATGTATTTGCATTGTGTAATGAAAATACCTTCATCTTGTTGCATGATTTGTAGACAAAGAAATAACTTGATCTCTCCAAACATAGACATCTTAAAATATTTTCTCATTTCATTTGCAAATGATTTGCATAGCATATCACTGCCTCCAAATATGATGTCATCAACAAATATCTCAGTAATCAAAATGTTTTCATCAATATCTTCCTTCACATAAAGATTACTATTTTCACTAGTTCTTACAAATCCAATACTTATGACATAGGAATGAAGTCTTTCATACTAGGCTCAGGGTGCTTGTTTCAATCCATACAAGGCTTTGTGTAGTCTACATACCATGTTCATTTTGTCTGGATTAACAAACCCTTCTAGTTGCTCAATGTATACCTCTTCCTCAAGTATTCCATTTAGGAATGCAGACTTGACATCCATTTGGTATACCTTGAATCCTCTACATGCAGCATAAGAAAGTAATATTCTCACTCCTTCTAGCCTAACAATGGGTCCAAAGTTTTCTCCATAGTCAATCATGTTAGGGATTTTTCTTGTATGAATCACAATGCTTGAAATGTCTATTTGAATCCTGTGCCTTTACTTCTGATTCAGAGACAAGAAAAGCCTAATTGCTAAGGACTGGATAAGGTCCTTCTTCATTTTTGAGTTCCACAACTACTCAGGTAGGTTTTACCTTTAATGATGGTTTTTAACACAGTATTTGTTGATGTGGACACTGATTTGTCATGTATTTCTATTGAACAAGCTCATAAAATACCTTGTAAATGATCAAGCATAATCATATACAGGATTTAACCATACAAATCATAATCTTA
>MU226028.1:115482-130384 GCA_018584345.1 Thuja plicata
GGGGGGGTGAATCAGTGGCCTCAAAAATTAATCCTTAAATCAACCCTTTAAAACTTATTACCACTTTTAAGCCTCTAGTTATATTTAGTCCTACAAGATGAATGCCTTGAAATACTTATATCAAATTACTACTTGTCAGAATGCTTTGTAAACCTTCTTTTGTATGTTTACCGATAAGCAGTCTTACTATTTACCGAAACACAGTAAATAACTAGTGTATACCGATCAATCCAGATTTACTTAAGTGAAATGCAAAACAATAAAGTAATGACTCATAAACACATTAACACATGGATTTTTAATGTGGAAACCCTGTTAAGGGAAAAAACACTGGGACCGGTACCCCAAATTTTCACTCTTCTAAAGTGAGCTCAGTTAAGAGCCAACCCTGTGAAAGGTTACAAACACACTGTTAGGTGTGACCTTGTTAGAGGATTTAAATATATATTTTGTCACTTAGTATCTGTCATCTAATGTGACCATCCTTGATCAAACACTCACTTGGCCTGTCAATAGGTATCGGGCATATTCAATGCTACTTTATATGATAAAACTTTTTTATACTCCTTGGGATGTATCTCAATTACAAAACACTTTAAAGTCCTACTCGGTTAAGAGACTTGATGCTTCAATGATTAAATTGAAACAATAAATTGATCTATTCACATATACAACTTGAATTGTAGATTTTTAGATCTATTGTAAGTATATTACCTTTTTGATCAATATTATCAATTCAATACCTTTGTTGTACACTGTTCTTCTTTGTGATGTTGTATCAATGTTCCTCAGTGTCTGCAAAATTTAGCTCTTTCCTTAGCTTGATTGATTAGGTCTGAATGAATATTTTCTTCTCCTTCAGAATCTCTTCAACATCTATTCTCTTGTTACTCCCCTTCACCACCTTCGTAATGAATAAAGTTGTCTCTTTATAGACACGATATCACTATTTATAGGTTCTTGATTTTCTTGATCTTGGCATGATCCACAATTCTTGCCAATTATATTTAAAGAAAAAAATCCAATTGTTATCTTGTTGAGATCTTCTTGCCAACTAGACAAAGCAACTTTAAATCCTTTACTCATCTCCAGCTTTATCTTGTCGATTAAAAAAATGATAAGTATCAGTTAAGTCTATTTTTAGCTCTTGACAGCTAAGCATTTTGTTATTTTTGAACTCTCTGTTTTGTCGGTCAATACTTTAGTTAATCATCAGTGATAACACACTATTCCGTCGATGTGACTTTAGTTGTCTTCAGGATCTCTGTCCATCGAGAAACACTGCAATTCTATCTGTCGGGTTACTCTATGCTTTTCTCATCAGTAATGTTGTGCATTTGCTCATCAGGTAACATTGTGACTTTTATCTTTTACTCTGACTGTCAGTGTCCACTCTGTCAGTGTATATAGTCACTTTGTGAATACTTGACATATATGCATTACTAATAGCATATCATTTGATTGATTAGTTCTTTGAAGTCTTTAGCATTATGTCCATGACCATAAATATTATATCAAGTTTAGATAAATGTCAATACAATACATTAACTAATTTAATGTCTTGCATTAACTTTCTTATGTCACGATGATCATCAACTTAACATCTTCAAACATTCAACTAGTTATAGTTGATCTGATGGAGATTTTCCTTAGTGCAAATAGTTGATTGTATGTTTGTCATTGATGAAAACATATAGCATACAATAGTATACTCTATTCACTTTTTAGTATGGATATGTGGAAGTCATGCATTGTTGTTTTTATGTTTTAGACATAGTTGCTAAACCATGTTGATACACCTAGATTTAGATCTTCAGTAACAGTTGAGTTATGTTACTCTATTTACCAGCTACATTTTAGAGAATTATTTTCGGAAAGCCAACAGTAATTTTATTGATTCTTCAATTGCACCTATCTATGGGATATGCATGTTTAGATTCATGTTTATTTATGAGTCAAAGATAATTAACCAAAGGTGCTAATCATGTTTCATCTGAAGCATGACATTTGGGTATTTTTTGTGGAGCCGACTATGTGAAGTGATGCATCTATTCATTTTGAGTTGTGCGGTTCTAATTATGTTGTGTGCTTAGTTAAACCGACAAGAGAAGCATTGAAGGGATTCTTATAGCCAACATGATCATATCCTTTGGAGAAGATACATATAGTAGTTCATTTGTGATCACTATGGGTGAATGACAAGAAAAGAGAAAGAAAAAGAACAGAACATAATGCTGATTGTTTTGGGAAAGTAAAGTCATTTCATTCATTAGTTAAAGATCTATGTGAAGAAGGAGAGAGTGTATACAATTCATTGGAACTGATCAAGACAGTAATTCTACTACAATATTTCATTATCAGATATAGTGTATATCTATTTTATTGAAGGTTGCAGCCTTCATCATTTTAGCAGTGTGCTTTTGGACAGTGAGTCCTCAGCTCTAACAAGGTTATTTGTAAAAGAATCCTAATAGGGTCTGACCCTTAACCAAGTCACTGTACTTATTGTATTGTAAAGATCAAATCCTAATATGGTTGTAAGATCTCTAATAGGGATTATTATACTCAAGTACAATTCTTTGTTGGTGCTAATTCCCACCAGGGTTTTTACCTATTTTGGTTTCCCCGTAACCAAATTATGGTGTTCTATTTTGTGTTATCTTAATGTGTATATTCTTATTAATATTCTATACTTCATTAGAGAAAATAATTAACCTAGTTGATAACTAATTCACCCCCCCTCCTAGTTGTCCCTTGGGACTATTCCAACAATTGGTATCAGAGCCATGTTCCTTGGAGAGAAATCCTAACAACTTAAGGTAGATCAAATGGCGTACTTTGGGAAAGAGAGTCCTAAGTTTGATGGAGAGAATTATCTTGACTAGAATAACAAAATTATAACACATCTTTAGTGCATTGGTTTTGAGATCTATGAGGTTTATACTCACACAATTGATGTTCCTACCTTGAAAGACCTTGCAGAAGAAGACTCTACTAATAAACAAAAGGAAGTATTCACCCAAAATGCAATTGCCAAAGAAGCCCTATTTAGTGCCTTATCTGATAGTGAATTTTCTGAGATCAAGAAGGAAGAAAAATCATATTCAATTTGGAAATACCTAAAATACATGTTTGAAGGAGACATCCATGCCATGAATGTGCATATAAAGACATGGAAGAAAAGATACAACAATTTAGAGATGCTACCTGAAGAAAAAATTGGAGCTTACAATCAGAGGATTAATGAACCAGTCACAAAAATCAGGAACAATGGTGAAGAAATCTCAGAGGAAGATATAATGGACAAACTAATGACTACATTGACAAAAAATTGTGAAAGCAAGATAAACATCTTGGATGAAACTATGCAATTCTCAAAGGACTTCAAAAGCGAAACCTTGATCAGCAAAATATCTACATTTGAGATATCAATATTGGAGGTAGAACCTAAAATGGAAACAAATCTCAAAGCCTTAGTCCATGGTAAGAAATCCTTGAGCATCTCTAGTAATATTGAGAATGAAGAAGTTGATACAGAACTAGAAGAAATCATTGCTATGATTTTTAAGAAAGAAAGGAAAGGTAAAGGAAAATATGAAGGACATCTACCATTCAAATGTTTTTCATGCAAAAAAGTTGACCACTTTGCATCCAAGTGTCCTACAAGAGTCAAGAAGTTCAGATCAGATTACAAACCCAAATATACCAAGGAATGCTATCATGCTGAAGATGGTGTGACTGATGATGATTCATGGGAAGATGAAATTGGATTCATTGCAATTAAAGATAATGAAAAAATGATTAAAAAAATAGAAATTGAAGATGAAAAGAAAGCACAAGAATTGGCTTTAGTTTCACAAGAAGACATTAGAATAGACTGGGTCATAGATAGTGGGTGTTCACATCACATGACAGGAGACAAAGATAGATTTGTACATCTAGATAAGTAAAAAGGTGGCATGGTTAGATTTGGAGATAACACTCCCAAACCTATCATAGGCAAAGGATCTATCACCTTAGATGGAAAGAACAAGACAAATGATGTTCTATATGTTGATGGTTTACATCATAACCTAGTAAGTGTTGGACAGTTGCTTGATAAAGGATATCAGTTAGAATTAAAAAAAATAGGTGCATTATTAACATCAAAGAAGGAGACATAATTGCATCAGGCTCAAAAACCAAAGGAAATGTTTTTTAGGTTAACTCCAAAGTAAGTTGTTTTGTTGCAAAAGTGGGTGATAGTTGCTTATGGTACAAAATAATTTGTCATATCAATTTCAACAACATAGTAAAGATAAGAAATGTAAAGGCAGTAAGAGACCTTCCTAGTATTGCAAGACTGATTGATACTATGTGTAGGGAATGTGTGATGGGAAAGCATGTGAGGACCTCAATCAGAAGCAAATGGAACTCTACAGAAAACAAATTAGATCTAGCACATATAGACTTATGTGGACCTACTCAAACAAGATCATACTATGGTGAAAGGTATTTCATTTTTTTTGTTGATGATTTCTCCAGAATGATGTGGGTTGCGTTCTTGAAAGACAAATTTGAAGCTTTTGAGAAGTTAAACATATTCAAAGCTAAAGTTGAAAATGAGTCTAGATTAAAGATAAAATGTCTGAGATCTGATAGAGGAGGAGAATAGACCTTTGACAAGTTTCTTGAGTACCGTGAAGAACATAGGATCGAAAGACAACTAAGTGCACCCAGAACCCCTCAACAAAATGGAATTGTAGAAAGGAGAAAAATGATAATACTTGACACAATGTGCACTATCAACAAAATTCAACTAAGACCAGACATTGACAAAACACTTTATGAACTTTGGTTTGGTAATTTACCCAAAGTAAAATACTTCGAAATCTTTGGAAGGAAGTGCTACATCAAGAGAGATGATAGTGTTGGTAAATTTTATGCTAGAAGTGATGAAGCTATTTTTATTGGTTACTCTACTAAGAGAAAAGCTTATTGATGTTTTAATTTAAGGTTGAAGAAAATCATTGAAAGTGCACATGTGAAGATTGATGAGAAGTTCATGATTCAAGAAAGATATTCTGAATATGCACCTATGATTGAAGATGAACCTAGACCTATCAATAAAGAAACAATTATAGAAGAAATGTTTGATTGTATTGATGTATCATGCCATAAACCTGAACCAAGTCAAGAAGAATCACAGATCACAGATGAGAGTGTCACATCTAAAATTTCAAAATATACATCCAGATACCATTCACAAGAAGATATCATTGGAGATCATAGCAGTAAAGTTTTGACAAGATCCAGAGAAAAAGGTTCAACCATTGATGAAGAGGTATGTTTACTTTCACAGATTGAACCCTTAAGTGTTGAAAATACGTGCAATGATTTAGATTGGCAAAATGCAATGCAAGAAGAATTAGATCAAACAATTAAGAATGACACATGGGAATTTGTTCCCTATACCTTGTGATAAGAACGTGATTGGAACTAAGTGGATATTCAAAAAAAAAATGAATAAAGATGGTACAATGATAACAAATAAAGAAAGATATTATGTAAAGGATATGCGCAAAGAGAAGGAATTGACTATTCTGATACATTTTCCCCTATGAGAAGAATGGAAGCTATAAAGTTATTTTTGGCCTATGCAACATTCAAGAACTTAAAAGTATATCAGATGGATGTCAAGTAAGCTTTCCTGAATGGTGACTTGAAGGAAGAAGTCTACAAAGAGTAGCCTAAAGGATTCAAACTTTAAGACAAACCAGACATGGTATGCAAACTAAAGAAAGACCTCTATGGACTTAAACAAGCCCCAAGAGCATGGTATGAGAGACTTGATGGATACTTACCAAATATTGGATTCAAAAAGGGACCAACACATTGCAACCTATTGATCAAAGAGAGACCTGAAGGATTATTACTTGTTGCTATCTTTGTTTATGACATTATTTTTGGAGGTCATGACAAGCTTAGTGCAGAATTTTCCAAGGAGATGCAGAGTGAATTTGAAATGAGCATGATTCAACCTATAAAATACTTTTTGGGATTAAATGTAAAGTAGACAGATAGAAGTATATTTATAAATTAGTCTAAATATGTGAAGGAGATATTGAAGACATTAAAAATGGAAGATAGCAAGCCAGTAAGCACTCCTATGATAACAAGAAGCAAGCTTTCTAAAAATGATGACTCCACAACAATTGACAAAATACTTTACAAGTCCATGATTGGAAAACTCATATATCTCACTCAGTCTAGACCAGATATATCTAATGTAGTTGGCATTGTTGGGAGATTTGCAACTGAACCTAAACAAAATCATCTAATGGAAATACAAATAATATTTAGATATCTAAAGGGAGCTATAGACTATGATTTATGGTATCCTAATCCATAAAATGTATATTTTCATGTATACACAGATGCAGATTGGGCAGGTTGCATTGATGACAGAAATAGTACCTCAGGAGGAGAAATATTTCTTGGAGACAGGTTGGTTACTTGGACAAGCAAGAAGCAGAACTGTATTTCTCAGTCAACAGTAGAAGCTGAGTATGTAGTAGCCACATTGAATTGTTCAACAATGGTTTGGATCAAATAGATGATCAAAGGCTTTGGAATTCAAATTGATTATCCCATTGTCATCCATTGTGACAAAACTAGCACCATTAATATGTCAAAGAAACCTATGATGCACGCAAAGAAAAAACACAGAAATAAAATATCATTTTCTAAGAGAAAAAAGTTGCAGAAAGAGAAGTGAAGCTGGATTATGTGAGCACCAAAGATAAATTGGCAGACATATTCATGAAACCATTATCAAAAGATACTTTTGAGTGTCTCAAGAAGAAGCTAGGAGTAATTCCCTTTCTCGAGTCTGATTAGAACTCATAGAAAATGCATCAATCCTTTTTGACTGATGAGTGGCTAACTTCTCTACTTTCAGAGTAGTACCTATGATTATCTACATTTGGCATCCTTTTCCATTGATGTGAAAGGGGGAGTATATAGTAAGGGGGAGCATACACTCTGGGGGAGTATATAGTCATGAAAATAAAAACACGGTCAAAGGAGATGCAACAGTGAAGATGAGCCTTTGATGAGGATATTGAGAAGATTGTAAAAAGAAAGAAGAAACTTTTGGATTGATGGTGTTTTTAATCATATGTTTCCATCAATGTCAAAGGGGGAGATTGTTGGAGATTTTCCTTTGTGCAAATAGTTGAGTGTATGTTTTTCATTGATGGAAACATATAGTATACAAAAATATACTGTATTCATTTTTTAGTATGGATATGTGGAAGCCTTGTGCAGTTGTTTTTATGTTTTAGACATAGTTACTATACCATGTTCATACACACAAATTTAGACGTTTAGTAATAGTTTAGTTATGTTACTATGTTTACCACCTACAGTTTCAGAGAATTGTTTTTAGAAAGTCGATAGTAATTTTAATGATTCTTCAATTGTGCCTATCTATGGGATATGCATGTTCAGATTCATGTTTAGTTATAAGTCAAAGATAATTAACCAAAGGTACTAATTCTATTTCATCTGAATCATGATGTTTGGGTATTTTTGGTGGAGCTGACTATGTGAAGTGATGTGTCTATTCATTTTGAGTTGCACGGTTCTTATTATGTTGCATGCTTAGTTTAGCCAACAAGAGAAGCATTGAAGGGATTCCTACAGCTGACATGATCATATCCTTTGGAGAATATACATATAACAATTCATTTGTGATCACTATGGGTGAATGACAAGAAAATAGAAAGAAAAAGACCAGAACAAAATGCTGATTGTTTTGGGATAGTAAAGCCATTTCATTCATTAGTTAAAGATCTATGTGAAGAAGCAGAGAATGTATACAATTCATTGGAATTGATCATGACAATAGGTCTACTACAATAGTTTATTATAAAATATAGTGTATATCTATTTTACTGAAGGTTGCAGCCTTCATCATTTTAGCAGTGTGCTTTTGGACAGTGAGTCCTCACCCCTAATAGGGTTATTTGTAAAAGACTCCTAAAAGGGTCTGGCCCTTAACTAGGTCACTGTACTTATTGCATTGTAAAGATCAACTCCTAACAGGGTTGTAACATCTTCTCATAGGGATTATTATACTCATTTATAGTTCTTTGTGGGTGCTAATTCCCACTGGGGTTTTTACCTATTTTGGTTTCCCCATATCTAAATTGTGGTGTTCTATTTTGTGTTATCTTAATGTGTATATACTTAATAATATTCTATACTTAATTAGAGAAAAGAATTAACCTAGCTGATAACTGATTAACCCCCCTCTCAGTTATCCCTTGGGACTATTCCAACATCATCAACCTTGTCCTTATATCTCCCAAGGGATAAATCTACCCAAGCTTGCTCATTGACAAGGAAATGTTGTCCTTTTTTCAACCAAGTAACTTTCTATGGAATGGTGTGGGGTATTCTTTTCATCTTCAACTTGCTGACTACCTCCTCTAACACTATATTGTTAGTAGGCCCTGAGTCTATGATGACTCTACAAACCTTTCCAATCATATTGCACTTCACTCTAAATATTGATCTCCTTTGACTAGGTTCCTTTTTCACGGGATCCTTAATAAGAGTTCTCCTCATCATTAAGTTCTCAACTTCTTCTGACTTTAAGGATACTTCAAGGTGTTTACCTCCACCACTACTGTCTTGTTGAACATAGTTTACCCTTTTATCACTTCCTTTGAAAGCAATGCCTTTCTATAGACATCTATATGTTGGGTGTCCCATCTAGTTATAGTGGTAACATTTCATGTTTGCAAAATAGTTACCTCTACCTTGGCTATCACTTCTTCCTCTTCAACCACTATGAGAGTTCCTTCCCCTATTGGATTTTCCTCCATTGGAGCTTCCTTCTTTCTGCTCAATAAGCTTCATCTCTCCTTGACTCTTTAGTTCAGAACTCCTTCCACCATATCCACCTCTTTATCCTCTATTATGCCTTCTTTTCCCTCTACCTCTGGTAGTGCTAAAATCTTGTTTCATTCTTAGCTTCTCTTCTACCTTTATTGCAATTTGGTGGCACTTTTGAATAGTATCAGGAGTCAAGAGACTCATTTCATCTTGTATGTCCACTTGAGACCATTAAGGTATCTATCTACCTTCACTTTCTCATCCTCTGCAAGTCTAGACCTCATGTGAAGCCTTTGAACCTCTTCATTGTAAGAGTTCACATCCAAGTCTTTCTGCCTTAGAATTTGTCTTCTTTTATGTAATTGGATTTCATAATCCTCAGGGACATAATCATCTCTGAACTTTGCAACCATGGCCTTCCATGTAGCATTGGGCTTCTTTTCTTCCTTCTCTCTCTCATCTTAGATAAAATTACACCATGTGAGTGCATACCTTCTTAGTCTGGCTTTTGCAAATTTCACATTTTGAGCCTCAGTTATGCCATCATACTCAAAGTGATTTTCTAGTCCTTTTGTCCAATCTAGGACTACCTCTGGTTCCATCTTTCCACTAAAGATAGGAACTCCTTCTAGTTCTTTACCACTCATAGCCTTTAACGCTTTCAAGAATGGTTCCTCATTAAGGATAGGGTTAGCTTTAGGTACTTTATCATCTATGGAAATCTCCTTGCCTTTCCCTTCAACCTTATCATTTACTTCTTCTATCTTCACATCAAATTCATCTGCCTTTTTCACTAATTGAGCCAACCTGTCTCTGAGAAATCTACTCCCTTCTTCTTTCTTATCTACCTTATTCTCCAACTCTACATTGTTGACCATTGTAGACTCTCCTACTAAACCTTCTGGTTGGAACATTCACCACAAGCCTGATCAAATAGGCTCTTATACCAATCTGATGGAAGTCCTCCAAGGTGTGCTTGCACAAACTCTAGTTAGGACTCTACTTGTCCTAGTCTACTTAGGATAATAAAATCAATTCTAGGTCCTCTCAAGTCCTTTCTCCAATGACCTAAGACTCTACTGACTCAACATAATGAGTTGATCTTCTTGTGCTTCACCTTGAATGAAAACTATCAACAATTGTACTTCAACTCCTCTAATCTGGCTTGGAAAAATGCAAGTGCATCTTCATCTTTTCAATTCCACAAGTGTTTGCAAGGACACTTCTCATGTTTATCAAATTCCTAGACTCTATAAGATCCCATTTGTGAAAATTTAACACAACGTTTCCAAATGATCTCCAAATTTGCTTCCAAAACTGGCTTTTAGGCCTAGTCCTTCTACTAGCCCTATTTGAGAGGTTTTTCCGAATTCTTGTAAAATAACCAAAAAAAAACCTAGAAAAAAGTGGGGATTATAATACCCTTTTTTAAGACTCAAAGGATTTTTTAGGGTTTAGGTAACCAAGGTGTCTATACACCGTATTCCTAGAATTAAGGACAACTAGGGCTAATTAGGCTAAAATAGTGCAGTCATGTGACGTATGCATAAAAAGGTGTCATACAAGATTGGTGGAGTCTTGACCTTCCTAGGAGGTGGATGTATATCCCCTAGGGTTTCAAAACCATACTTGGTTTCCCATATCTTTCAATTTCCCTACAATCAGACACAAGTTAGCACTAGCGACTTCCTAGCCGGGTACTCTAGTCTTGCCTAGGGCTTGCTAAGAAAATTAGTAAAAAAAAAATTATGACTCTCTCCTTATATGTAAATTATAAAAAGAGGCTCTCCTTCCATATTTCCCCATTCCATGATGAAATTTATGGTGGAGAATTATGGAGGAGCCATTTTACTCAAAACCACTCTAACAACTCCAACAACTAGTCTACTTACAAAATAATTTACAACTCTACTCTATTGAACACACAGAAACTTGAAAATTTAATAAAAGTTACTCTAAAATAGTAGTATTAACCAAATATATCACTAAATTGTGCTATTTAATCCATTTCACATCCATTTCACAATGTTAAAACTCAACACAAATAGACTGTGTATGCAATCAGAAAAATAAAGAGTCTCTACTATTGAAAAACTTTCATTACATCACTCATGGCTAAGGAAATGGGCCTCAAGGTATATAAATACGATTCCTCCATATTTTTAGGACACTACCATTAACCTATTTTTCCTCTAAATGAAAGGAATCATTCTTGACAATGTTGTCGGACAACATTGCAAAGTTGCAAAAGTTGTCAACCAACTTTTTAGCAACTTTTACATCTTTTGCTAAAACCTAGGTTTATGACTTCCTATCATCATGGATTAGTGTAAAAAAATCATAATGGCCTTATTGTGGAAAAAAATTATCCATACCAAGCTTACTAGGATTTTTTACCACCATTTCCTATTTTGGGCTAAAACAAACACTAACTACTAAAAGCAATAAAAATGAGATTGGATTGAGAACTAACTACTAATCTATCTAGTTACACACTGCTAGACCTTCTAAGGTCAAAAATAAAAGCTACTAACTTGGCTAGGGTTAGTACAAGCCAAAATTATAACTAGTCCTAGGGATTTTCCATAGGTACTCCTACACCATCATTTGATGGAAGTCCTCCAAGGTGTGCTTGCACAAACTCTAGCTTCGACTCTACTTTTCTTAGTCTCCTTAGGATCCTAAACTCAATTATAGGTCCTCTAAATTCCTTTCTCCAATGGCCAAATACTTTACTAACTAACCAAAATGAGTTGATCTTCTTGTGCTTCACCTTGAATGACAACTATCAACAAATGTACTTCAACTCCTATAATCTTCCTTGGACAACTCCAAGTGCATCTTCATCTTTTTAATTCTACAAGTGTTTTCTAGGACACTTCTCATGTTTATCAACTTCCTAGACTCCATAAGGTCCCATTTGTGACAATGTAAGACAATTGTTCCAACCAATCTCCAAATTTTCTTCAAAAACTCGCTCTTAGGCCTAGTCCTTCTACTAGCCTATCTGAGAGGCTTTTCCCAATTCTTGTAAAATAGCCACAAACTACCCTAGAAAAAAAGTGGGGATTTGGATACCATTTTCAAAGACTCAAAGGATTTTTTTATGTTTTAGGGCCCCAAGGTATCTGTACACTGGATTCCTAGAATTAAGGACAATTACAGCTAATTGGGCTAAAATAGTGTAGTCATGTGAATTATGCATAAAAAGGTGTCATACAGGATTGGTGGAGTCTTGACCTTCCTAGGAGGTGTCTTTATATCCCCTAGGGTTTCAAAACATACTTGGTTTCCCACAACTTGCAATGCCCCTACAATCAAACACAAGTTAGCACTAGCAACTTCCTAGTCGGGTACTCCACTCTCGCCTAGGGCTTGCTAAGAAAATTAGTAAAAATAAATTTATGACTCACTCTTTCTATGTAAAATATATAGAGAGGATCTCCTTCCATATTTCCCCATTCCATGATGAAATTCACGGTTGAGAATTATGGAGGAGCCATTTTACTCAAAACAACTCTAACAACTCCAACAACTAGTCTACTTACAAAATAATTTACAACTCTACTCTAATGAAGACACATAAAATTGCACACTAAAAAAAAGTTACTCTAAAATATCTCTATTAATGAAATATATCACTAACTCATTCTATTCACTCCATTTCACAATGTTAAAACTCAAGACAAGTAGACTGTGTATGCAATAAAAAAAACATAGAGTTTCTACTATTCAAAAAATTTAATTACACCACTCATTCATCGAGAAATGGGCCTCAAGGTATCTAAATATGCTTACTCCATGTTTTTAGGCCCCTACAATTTAAAAAAATTCCACTCACTGAAAGGAATCATTCCTGACAATGTTGTCGGACAACATTGCAAAGTTGCAAAAGTTGTCAAGCAACTTTTACATCTTTTGCTAAAACTTAGTTTTATGACTTCCTATCATCATGGCATGATGTAAAAACATCATAAAGGACTTCTTAGGGAAAAAATTGATCCATACTAGGCCTACTAAGCTTTTTTACCTCCATTTCCCATTTTGGGATAAAATAAACACTAACTACTAAAAGTAAAAAAAACTAGATTGGATTGAGCACTAACTACTAATCCATCTAGTTACACATTGCTAGACCTTCTAAGTTAAAAAAAGAAAAGCTACTGACTTGGCTAGGGTTAGTACAAGCCAAAATTATAACTATTCCTAGGGATTTTCCATAGGTTCTCTTGCACCATCCTCCCCAAATGAAAGGACTTCAAGCCATCCTTGAATTGAGTAAGTTGGAATCCACTCCCAAATTCTTGAACTCGGTCTCTTTGATCCAAGTTTCCTCTACATCTTCTTTTCCATACCACTTAACCAAGTGTTCATAATAGGTTCTATATTTCATCTTCTTATAGGCTATGGAATCAAGTATCTTTTCTGCCTTCTGAGGTGGAGTACGGGTTAAATTTGTTAGAATACTTTACGGATAACTGAGAGGGGGGGTGAATTAGTTATCAGCAAATTTATCTTTTTCGTATACTTATTAATCCAGATTGATACAAAGTAAATGCACATTTAGATAACACATTACACAACACACAATTTGATTATGGGGAAACCAAATGGTAAAAACCTTGGTGGGAATTAGCACCCACAAAGAACTATACTGGTTTATAGTAATCCATGTTAAAAGATCATTCAACCCTGTTAGGATTTGTTCATTACAATGCAGTAGTATAGTGACCTGGTTAAGGGTCTGACCCTGTTAGGAGTCATTTACAATAACCCTGTTAGGGGTGGTGGACTCACTATCCAAGGACTCACTTTCCAAGTGGTGAAGGCTACAACCTTCTGGTTATTTGATACACACTATATAGATAAGGTGAACTGTTGTTTGTGACACTGCTTGTCTGATCAGTTCCTTTTGTGCACCGATGCTTTAACCTATTGTAAAGCACTAAAACAATCTTCTCTTTGTTTTGAAAGCTTCTACTTCAATATCTATATTATCAACATATGATAAATATAGCTCTGCTACTTTAACACTCTGTACTATTTTTCTTATCTCTGGCTTTCATGACTCTTCTTATCACAAATGACCTTCTATAAGTACATACACCAAGTATGAGATCATGGGACCTATTAGACAACTCTTCATAACATCCTTGTCAGCTCTACTAAGCGTGCAAGCATAATTACAACTGTGCAAGTATAAAATGAATAGACACATCGCTTCACTAAGTCGACTTCACCAATTTAACCATAACTTTGCAATCTTCTTGAAACATGTTTGGCATCTTTGGATTAATATCACCAACTCATAACTAATCATGAATATACACATGCATATCCTAAAGATAGGCGCAACTCAAGAATACATCACATATGTTGGCCTTAAACCGTTATACTCCTAGAACTGTAACCACAAATAACATAATTATATATCTTTACTGAAACCTCATATCTGGGTCTGCGTGTATGAACACAGCATAATAAACATGTCAAAAACATGTATCTATCCACACAAGTCTTCATGTCATCATATGGATAAGTACATATAGATGTAATGATGTGTATTATATGTTGTCATCAATGACAAACATATAGTCAATCAATTGTTGAGAATCAAATCTCCAACAATCTCACCCTTTGGCATTGATGGAAACATATGATAAAAACAAATTTTGTTCATGGTGTCTTCTTTCTTTTACAATCTTCTCAATATCCTCATCAAAGATTCATCTACACTGCTGTAGTTACATGGACTGTGTTTTATATGTATACTCCCCCAGAGTATAAGCTCCTTGTATGTGTTCCTTGTTTTCCTTGTTTTTAGTACATACTCCCCCATTGACATCAATGGCAAAGGGTGCCATAAACCATTATGCACATGTACTACTCCAAAAGTAGAGTAGTCAACCATTCATCAGTCACATAGGATTGATGTACTTGCTGCTTTCTTTAATCAGACTTAGGAGAGGGAATGACTCCCAACTTCTCCCTTAGATACTCAAAAGTATCCTTTGCTAAA
>MU226028.1:155095-170902 GCA_018584345.1 Thuja plicata
TAGAATATTTGGTAGTAAATGCTATATCAAGAGAGATGATGAGATAGGAAAGTTTGATGCTAGAAGTGATGAAGGAATATTTCTTGGTTATTCTACTAAGAGTAAAGCATATAAATGTTTCAATCTAAGATTGAGAAAAATAATTGAAAGTGCCAATGTGAGGATAGATGAGAAATTTCAAATTCAGGAAAGATTGTATGATTGTGGTCAGATAAAAGAAACAAGAGAAGTTGTTGCTAAACCTGAAGAACCTTTGATGATTGAGTATGCGATTGAAGAAGAAGAATAGGCAGAAGCTACTGAGACATTGAAGACTCCAAGGTATGTCAAGAAAAACCATCCTAGAGATCAAATTATTGGTGATGAAATCAAAGGCATGATGACTAGATCTAAAGTTAGAGATGAGATCTATTTGATTTCTCAAGATGAACCCAAGACTAATGATAAAGCATGTAAAGATGAATCTTGGAAGAAATCCATGGAAGAAGAACTAGAGAAGATAAAGAAGAAAAATACATGGGAGTTGGTTCCAAGACCTAAAAACAAGAATGTGATTGGAACTAAGTGGGTTTTCAGAAACAAAATGGATGAGGAAGGCACAATGGTAAGTGTGTGTGTGTAAAGGCTACAGTAAGAAATAAGGCTAGATTGGTATGTAAAGGCTACTCACAACAAGAAGGCATAGACTATGAAGAAACATTCACACCTGTTGCTAGATTGGAAACTATGAGGCTATTCCTTGCTTATGCTACACATAAAGACTTCAAAGTGTATCAGATGGACGTGAAATTTGCATTCTTGAATGGTGATCTAGAAGAAGAAGTGTACATTGAGCAACCTGATGGTTTTCCTGTGACAAATGATAAATAAGCACCAAGGTTATAGTATGCAAGACTAGATAAACACCTACTTGATCTTGGTTTCAGAAAAGGTAATGCAGACAGTAATTTGTATTTAAGAAGTGATGAAGATGGAATCTTAATTATAGAAGTTTTTGTTGATGATATCATTTTTGGAGGAAATGATAAAATGAGTAAGAAGTTTTCTAAGGAAATGGAGAATGAGTTTGAGATGTCAATGATTGGTGAGATGAAATTTTTTCTTGGTTTGAAAATTAATCAGAGTAAAAATGACATATCTATATCTCAGACCAAGTACCTTAAGGAAATGCTGAAGAAATTTGGAATGGAAGATTGTAAAAATGTTTATACACCCATGATAACAGGTAACAAACTAACTCAAAGTGATGAGACTCAAAGTATTGGGCAGACTAAGTATAGGTCAATGATTGAAGGTCTACAATATTTGACACACACTAGACCATATATTACCAATGTAGTTGGAATTGTGGCTAGATATCAGGAAGATCCTCAAGAAACACACTTTCCTACTTTGAAAAGAATTTTTAGATATCTGAAAGGAGCAATAGAGTATGGATTATGGTATGAAAAATATGATGATTTTACTTTGTAGGCTTTTATTGATGCTAATTGGGCAGGTAATGTGGATGAAAGAAAGAGCACAAGTGGTGGTGCATTTTTCCTTGTGAAGAGATTGGTTTCCTGGTTAAGCAAGAAGCAGAATTGTATTGCTCAATCTACTGCTGAATCAGAATATGTAGCCACTATAATTAATTGCACAAAAGTTGTTTGGATGAAACAAATGATAGAAGATATTGGAATAATTTTAAAGGAGCCAGTGGTTATTCATTGTGATAACACAAGTACAGTAAACATGTTGAAGAATCCTGTAATGCACTCAAAGACTAAACATATTTCTATCAAGTATCATTTCTTGAGGGAGAAGGTAGCTACTAAGGAGATTAAAATAGAGTACATAAGCACAAAGGAACATATAGTAGATATACTTACTAAACCTTTGCCAAAAGATGATTTTGAATACCTTAGAGGCATGCTTGGGGTGATGGACCCTCCTAGTGGTAATTAAAATCATGCAGATATGCATCAGTCTAGTGGATCTCAGAGCTATATTATTCTCTGGACTTGATGTATGGATCTACTCCTTAGGGGGAGTGATCGCAGGAGAACACTATGGAGCACATTTGGGTGATCTTGCACCTAATCAGACATGAAGATTTGAAAAATCTATTGAAGACTGCATATGAGTTATGGCATCTGTTTCCATTGCTGCCAAAGGGGGAAGGAATCTATGAGAAAATTCCTACTATTTTGGGAAATTTATGTTGAGGATATTGAGAAGATTGTATTGAGAGAGAGTACTTTTGGGTTGATGCATATATATTTTCCCATATGTTGCCATCAATGCCAAAGGGGGAGATTTTTGGATGATATCAATTTTGGTTACTGATCATGCTATTGATATTGTTGTTTTGTCACTGATGTCAACATATATTTCTATGGAGAAGACATACTGACTACTTAACTGGAACAAGTGTACAGACACTGTATGAATGATTCATAAGGATTGAAATTGGATATATGTAGAAGGTTTTTCCCTGACCTTACTCCTAAGGTAGCTTGAATTTATGTTACATTATGTGGATGTTATAGTTCATTTGGTGAAGACTATTTTTTTGGACTGTAACTATGATTCTGGACAGAGAAGTTTTTTATGTTCTGGGTATATCTTACTGAGGAAGATGTTTCAGAACTTGTGAGATTACTAATAGAGAGCCAACATATGATAGTGAAATGGGTTGAGTTTGATTTTTGTTTGGGTATTGATGATGTCAGTTGTGACATGTGTTCTGGAGAAGACCTATTTCCTAGCTGACTTTAGACTTGTAACGTGTGGAAATTAATTATGAGAGTGGATTGCAGATCTGGAAGTATCTTTGATGAATTGTAAATGTTGTATACTTTTTATAGGTACCGTGTGTATCTTAGAAAGGGCTTATGTAATTATTTTTATGATGGGAAGACTTAATTGGCCAACCTAGTTAATTATGTATTAGGAAAGCTTAATTGGATGACCTAATGGGTTATTGTAAAAGGGTATATATGAGTGATCTTTTCATTTGTAAAAAGTGTGGCAGAAAAAGAGAAGAGAAGAGATTCGTGAAGCTATGAAGCTTGACTGCTAGATAGAGAGAAGTTTTGATACTTCATTGGAACTGATCAAGAAAAGATATTTTCTATCAGATAGTTCACTGGATTGTGTGTTTTTTGTATACACTTGATGTTGATTGTAAATCCTTGAGGGTGGCTTTAACATTCTTTGGGCACTGTGCCTTGACAGTGAGCCTACTATTTCCTTTGACTCCTAATAGGGTATGTCTCCTAACAGGGACTTTGTATTGTAATGTTGTAACAAGCTCCTAACAAGGATACTATCTTTTAATAGGGATACTATATTCTTAGTACATTATTTGTGGGTGTTAATTCCCACTAGGGTTTTACCTTTAACAGGGTTTCCTCAAAAAAAATCCTATGTTATGGTGTTGTCTATTACTGTGTTATTATCTACATTTGCTGATATGGTTAATAAAGTAAATTTTTAATAATCTATACTAGAAATGCTTCAACCCCCCTCTCAGTTGTCTTGTGGACTATTATTCCTAACACTAAGGGCTAAGGCAGAAATCCTGAGAGGTAAATTTGATGACCTAAGAATGAAAGGAGAAAATATCACTTAGTACAACTGCAAAATCAAAGAGGTAGTCAACGTTATCCAAGGATTTATGGGTGTAATTGAAGAATAAATAGTGGTAAGTAAAATCCTAAGAACCTTATTGGCTATATATGCTATTAGAGTATCTTCTATACAAGAAATGAGAGAAGTAGCAAAAAACAATGTCACTCTAGATAGTTTAGTTGGTAGAATTATTTCATTTGAGATGAATAACTTTGACAACAATGTTTTACCATATATTGATTCTGCATTTAAATCTTATTTAATAATAAGTAAGTCAAGTCATAAACACACTATGAGGAATGATAGTGAAAGTGATAGTGATGACCAAGAACTTGATGAGACTGAAGCACTAATAGCTAGAAGATTGCAGAGAGGCAAAGGTAGATACAAAGGTAAATTACTACTTGTATGTTTTAATTGTAAAGAGATTGGACACTTTGCTACTAGATGTCCTAACAAAAGAAAATAAGACAGAAATAGTGATAGATAATATGAAAAGAATTTTGATAGAAGTGATAACAGAGATTACCGGAGCAACAGACAATCTGACAGAAGAGATACACAAGACTACAAGGACAAAGGGAATAAATCTTGTTACCTACCGGAGAACAAAAGATGGAGACATTGAAATCGAATTTGATGAAGACATTGAAATGGTATGTGTAGCCATGAAGGATGATTCAGAGGAAGAGTATAGGTATGTTGAGACTGCACTCATATCTAAGGTTAGTAAGAATGATGTCTGGATTATAGATAGTGGCTGCACTCATCACATGACTGGTGATAAACAAAAGTTTGAAAATTTTGAGTAATATAATGGTGGATCAATAAGAATGGGTAATGACTCACCTTGTCCAGTTGAAGGTAAAGGAACCACAATGTTGAATAACCTGGTCAAATGTGAAAATTCATACTAGGTAAAAGGATTTAACTATAATCTATTGAGTGTTTCACTACTAAATAACATAGGTCACCGAGTTACGTTTGAGAACAAAAAGGAAAAGATCTTTAATGAATCAGGAAGGTTGATCAGATTGGTGAACAAACAAAAGATAACCTATTCTATCTTGATGATAATAAATCTACTTGTTTAATGGCCAGAAATGAAGACATATGGTTGTGGCATAAGAGACTATGTCATGTGAATTTTGACAACATGATTAAGATAAGAAATGAAAGGAAAGTGAGAGGCTTACCAAGCATGTCAAAGCCCAATCATATCATGTGTAAGAATTGTCAAAAAGGTAAAATGACAAAGTCTAGTTTCAAGAGAAAAATCCATACATCTAATGTTACTCTAGAATTAGTCCATACTAATCTATGTGGACCCGTGAGAACAAAGTGTTGGAAAGTTGAATTCATAAGGATGCATGACTCATTTTGTGTTTTCATCATGGCAAAAAAGTCATGTTTAGTTTCTATCATGAAAGACAAAATGACTAAGTATAGAAAATAGGGCAGACAGAGATACTCAGCGATCAGCACATCAGTGCATGTGTGAGAGATCGAATCAACATATGCACATTCAGATATATGTTGTATGACACATGTACATGCTACATCTAGACACGCATAGTATGGAAATAGTATGAAAAATTTATAGGCAGATCAGTAGACCAGCAGTCCAGAAGACAGAGCATGGGAGCTGACTACTGTTTTGATCAACGTGAATTATTTTGTAATGTAATGGCTAAGCACCTTTGGTTATATGTCTATAATAATTTAATTAGCATTGTAGTAAACATTCTTGAGCTGACTCATTTAGAAGCGTTGTATATTTTGTTTTAGGGCCGACTAGAGTTTTGTTTTGGGTTGCACCTATTCGGATATGAACATATAAGTATGTAATGTAAAGATATGTTACAAGCATCGATTATTATGTAAGAGGAAGATATAGAAGTGTAGTATAATGAAGTTAGTATATGATTTATCTCTTTAAGAGAGTAAGAGCATTCATGCATACATGGAACTGATAAGACAACAGTGTCATCACAGTAGTTCACTTTTGATATAGTGTATATCAAATTTTAGAAGGTTGTAGCCTTCATCCTATTGGGTAGTGAGCCTAGGCAGTGAGCCATATACCTTTAACAAGGTTTTGTAAAAGACTCCTAACAGGGTCAGACCTTTAACCAGGTCACTGTACTCAAATTGTAAAGACTGCTTCTAACAGGGCAAAGTAACTTTAACAGGTTCATTATACCTAGTACAATATTTGTGGGTACTAATTCCCACCAGGGTTTTCCTCTGATCAAGGTTTCCCCATAATCATATCATGTGTTATGAAATCTTATGTTAAGTTTCATTCTATGTATGTTTGATTTATGTTTAAGTTGTTGAAAAGTAATTAATAGACAAACACTGATTCACCCCCCACCTCTCAGTGTTTCCAAAAATTGGTATCAGATCTCTGGTCCTCAACAAATAAGTTTAACCACTTGAGGAGATCATGGACTCAGCAGAAGAAAAACATTTGAAATAGAATCTTCAAGCAACTCTTGAAGATCTTGATAGATATGAAAAAGAAAATGAAGAACTTAGACTGAAAATTGATGGCTCACAAATGCTTATAAAAAAATTAAGAAAAGATTTGAAAGATTGTTCTACAAGTGATTTAGGGAAAATGATCAAAAATCTCAATGAAGAGAATATGTCTCTAAAAGATAAAGTTGAAAATTTGGATGAATAGCTCACAGACAGCCAAATTGCTATTGAAGAAAATATCAAAGAAAGCAAACAACTAGATGATGAACTCTTGAAAGAAAACATGAAAGTCCTGGAATTGGAAAACATAAAAAAGAAGTTTGAATCTGAATTAATAGAAGCAAAGGATAAGATTGATAAACTCCACACAAGTTCTAACTCACTTCAATCTCAGCTTAATGCACAAAAGCAAAAAGGCAACACTACTGGTCTTGGATTCAATGTAACACAAACTAAAGTCAATTCCTTACAAGAAAGAGAGAAACCTCATGAAGCATCTTTAGAAGCAAGGAAATTTGAAAATGTTGAAGAGATTAAAGTAGATCCACCTAAAAGGGAAATCAAGCAAGTTAACAGAACTTGTTATGCATGTAACAAACATGGTCATTTGGCAAGAGATTGTAAAGAGGTAAGACCTTTCAATGGCTATTGTTTCTCCTGTAATAAATTTTTTCACAGGGCTATACGTTGCAGAACAAATAAAAGAAATTAGTCACTGTAGAATCAAAGAAGAATGAATCAAAACAATCATAGAAATCAACCTCAAAGGAATTTACAGAACACTACATGTCAAATATGTAACTAAAATGGACACACAAAAAAGCAATGCAACATGATGAACAAGAGAATCAGACCTCCTATCATTTATCACACATGTGGAAAGGTTGGACACATCTCAAAGTTTTGTAGATCCAAAACTCAAAAGCAAGAGGATCCTAAGAAATCACTATTTGAAGAAAAAGGAGAAGTCAAGTTTGTTCAAGAAAATGAAGATTCAAGAAAAATATGGGTTGAAGTAAAAAAGGACAATGATGTTGACAAAGTAGTTGATGCATCCACAGTGGACACACCCTCTACTTCTACTTGAATAGACCTTCTTGGTCTTAGGGGGAGCTATTCTAGCTTAGGACCCCTGCGCGGTTGGTATACTCACCTATGAGTATGCGCCTATGGATTCATGGTTATAAGCACATAATATTGCAGTATGCATACACACATTAAATCAAATGCATCAGGATCAAAGTTTCAAAATCTCTGAGTAATTTGTGTACGGTTGCAAACATTAAATGTTGTAGATTGTATAAAAGAAGGTAAGTGTTTGATCTTCGTCACACTTGCATTTGAGAGCATAGAATTTGGAGATTATTGGAGCACTAGACATCAAGGCACAAAAGCATAACAAATTTGGTAGTTAAGTGAATGGATAAGAAGTTTGAAGGGAACCCTAGTAGTCATGCTATTTCAGAATTACCTGAAACCCTACTTAAGCAAGTTCCAAGTAAGTATGGTGACTCCAATAGTATTTGATATTACAGAGAGGAAGAGATTTGTATTCAAGAAAAATCCATTCAAATCCATACTGGATGATGTGGAAGGGGCTTTCTCCAAAACCCCGCTAGGTCTTGTTCACGTGGAAGATATCCACGCATATATTTACTATAAGAAGGAAAGAGTAGGAGATGTCAGCATAGCCACTTATATGGGATCAATGATGAAACCTGATTTCACATTCAAGGATGAGTTCGTGCACTTGATAGATAACCCTATTTTCAAATACTCAAATGCACATGAGTTTGATGAGCCAGAATGGGTGAATATTTTGTTAAGTAGAATACATGATGATCTTTATTGGATTGGTGAGTTTCCTGTGCGCATCACTATAGACCTAATCCATGAATTAATCAGACTTCCTAAGACTGGACTAGTTTTTCCTACTAGCAAGGATGTCAAGAAGAAAATTGAACAAGTTTCCCTACCTAGAAGTGACAAGCGCAGAATGACACTTGACCCTATCAAAGAAGATGACATAAAACTTTTAACAATGATACTTGGGTATAAGTTTCAGCAAGCAAGCAGGTTGAACAGTGTCTCTGCAGCAACAGTCCTAGCAACTATCAGAATGGTGAAGGATAACACTCAATGCAACCTATGTGAGATCTTGCATGGTCAATTGATTAACAACATTTAAATCATCAAGCATGATAGGAGAAAGACATTCAGGTTCAGATCTCTGATCATCTATATATACTTCCATATTGTTGGAAAGGTTGCAAACCTTTACCTAGACAGGAGAAAACCCACAATGTCTCAAATTTCTCTTAAAGCCACTTTAGAGAGCAGTGCAAGGGATGCCATGGATATGGATATTAAGACATTCAGGATCAAAATGCAGAATAGGTTCAGACTATCTGAGAAGATAGTTGACAAATATAAGGATACCATATGTTTCATGGTAGAAACAGATTGCACATGCATGGAGGAAGTTGAACCTAGAACCAAATGGATTCATCCTCTTGGTTATGAAGTGGAAGAACATGTGTTAGAAGGATATGCGCAAATTCTATTGTCTATGCCCAAAGATCCTAATGAGCCTAGGTGGGGCACTTATAGAGAGAAGACCAATGAAGTGGATACTATCTTACATAGTGTAGATAATAAAAGGAAAGTATCCAGAATTACATCTAACATACTAAAAGTTCATGGAGTCACTCAAGAAGATCTTGACAAAGCAAGAGATGCCAAGATAGAAAAAGAACTTGAGAAAGATAAATAGATCTAGAAGAAGAAGAAAGTAGAGAGAACCTATGTGCTCTCTACTACCATTGATTTAGACTCATCTCCATTGTCTACACCAAGAAAGAAGACTAGAGGAAGAAAATAGGCACCCACAAATCACCCATCCTCAAGGAATACTCAGAGAAAAGCAAAGAATACTCAAGCTCCTCCTGAGGTAGGATTTATACATAGTCTAAATTTTTTGAGGAACAAGATTGTAAATGAAGGGAGATTAGATACACTTTCTGAAGTCTATGACAAATATCAAGAAATTGATAAGACTGAGATACATTCTATGATCATATCTCATATGATCAAGTTTAAGAAGACAGTTTGTGAACTCACGACAGTGATACCAGATTAGCTGTGGAACTTGTTTATGATCATCAAAAGACATGCAATAGAGGAAGACATGAAGATTAGAGAAGAAACATTGGATACTCTTCTCCATGTATGCTTGCATGATGAGAAGAATATATTATTAGATCTGGTGAAGCCTCATCTCTGAACTAAGAGAAGGACCTTACAGATTATGAATAAAGAGTATGAGAAGATAGGTAAGGAGATTGAAAAGGCATTTGCACAAGTGTTTATGGATAGACACATGTATCCACCAATGACACCTATTGAAAAAGTTACTCCAGCTCCTCCTAAACAGGTTACAAAACCAGTGATTCAGATAGCACCTACAACAGGTGAACAAGTTTCAGTGCCCACAGTGACAATAACTTCTGATATAGATAAAGACTCAGAAGACACTATAGTAGTTGATAATATAAAGATATCCATGACTGCATCTGAAAAAGATATGGACAAAGTTGATAAGGCATTTGTAAGCACTGAAGAAATGTGCACTGATGACACATCTGCACAATAGGATGAAGTTCCCATCAATGATCCAATTGACATAAATGAAGTAAAAGATACTCAAGGTGATAAGACACCAAAAAAAGAGATACCAGTAAAGGTTGAATGCATGGATACTAGCCAGAACACTATATTCTCACCATCCACTCAACCATCTACCTCATTGTTGTCAAGGTTAACTCCTGATTCAACAAGTCTAGATGCATGGGGAGAGGAAGACCTAATTAAGATCAACATTCTTGCTATGGAAAATGAAAAAGAGAAACAAGTGATGAGGAATCCTTGCTTTTTGGAAACAGTAAACATATTGAATGATTTAGTGCCTGCTGATCAGAAAGTAGCCAAAGTCCAATCAGTTGAAGATGTGGAAAACATTTTGACAAACTTCAAATCACACTTTACAAGCTTAGTAGACTCTGCTACTAAGATTGTAGAAGATGAATACAAGAAGGAGAGATTGAATGATTTGTTAAAGAACTTTACCTTGGACTTGAACTCCTTAAAGATTGGGCAATCCATACTGAAAGAGTTGGCAGCTAAAGGCAAGAGAGTTATAGCTAACTGGATGGACAAAGTGAAGTTCGCCTCTGAGCACACTAAAAAGATAGAAGAGGTAGAGTTAATGGTGGATAGCATCAGAAAATTAGTCAAGACTTCCATGCAAGACTTGAACATATGCAATAATATCTACCAAGGACAATTGGATAAAATTGAGAAGGCAAAATTGGAAATCAGCAAGATAAGAATAAGACAAACCCAGTTAAGAAATGCATTTGCACCATCTCTAGTAGTCCTTAATGAGAACATCAAATAGATTGATGACACCATGGTGACATATGATCAAGGTCCTTGCATGGATCTGATAAAAATGGAGAAACTAACATATGCCCTATGCGTGCATTTCAGACAGTTGATGCTATGAAAGTATTTTGGCAGAAAGAGATCCAATCTCTTCAAACTGTGTACCCTGAAGTTTACATGGAGTAAGTATACAGAAGACTTACTAGTTTTTGTACACCTTTGTCATTAATGTCAAAGGGGGAGTAATATAGAATGTGTATATGTGAAAAAGTATATGTATATATCAATAATATGTTATGATATAAAGTCACTTTTTGTGTTAAGTCATTTTGAGTAACTTGGCCACATTCCTTTGTTGCCATAAATCAAAAAGGGGGAGATTGTTGGAAAGTTGACTTCCTGAGGATGCATGACTCATTTTGTGTTGTCATCATGGCAACAAAGTCATGTTTAGTTTCTGTCATGAAAGACAAAATGACTAAGTTTGGAAAATAGGGCAGACAGAGATACTCAGCGATAAGCACATCAGCACACGTGCGAGATATTGAGTCAACATATGTGTGTTTAGATATATGGTGTATGACACATGTAAATGCTACATCCAGACATGCATAGTATAGAACAACAGTATATAAAAGTTACAGGTAGATCAATAGATACCCAGTCCAGAAGACAGAGCATGGGAGTTGACTATTATTTTGATCAGTGTGAATTATTTTGTAATGTAATGGCTAAGCACCTTTGGTTATATGTTTTTAATAATGTAATTAGCATTTTAGTAAATATGCTTGAGCCTAATTGTTCGGAAGTGTCGTATATTTTGTTTTAGGGCCGACTAGAGTTTTCTTTTGGGTGGCGCCTATTCAGATATGAACATATAAGTATGTAATGTAAAGATATGTTACAAACATCAATTATTATGTTAGAGGAAGATACAAAAGTGTAGTATAATGAAGTCAGTATATGATATAGATCTTTAAGAGAGTAAGAGCATTCGCGCATACACAGAACTGATAAGACAACAATGTCATCACAACAGTTCACTTTTGATATAGTGTATATCAACTTTTAGAAGGTTGTAGCCATCATCCTATTGTGCAGTGAGCCTAGGATGTGAGCCATATACCTTTAACAGGGTTTTGTAAAAGAATCCTAACAGGGTCAGACCTTTAACCAGGTTATTGTACTCAAATTGTAAAGACTACTTCTAATAGGGAAAAGGAACTTTAATAGGTTCATTATACCTAGTACAATATTTGTGGGTACTAATTCCCACCAGGGTTTTCCTCTGATCGAGGTTTCTCCGTAATCATATCATGTGTTATGAGTTCTTATGTTAAGCTTCATTCTATGTATGTTTGATTTATGTTTAAGTTGTTGCAAAGTAATTAATAGACAAACATTGATTCACCCCCCCCCCCCTCTCAGTGTTTCCAACACAAAGAATTACTATGGTGATATATATTTCATTCTGTTTGTTGATGACTATTCTAGAATGATGACAGTTATGTTCTTAAAAGAAAAATAAGAAGCATTCAAGATTTTTAAATGGTACAAGGCTATTGTAGAAAAACAAAGGGGTAAGGAACTAAAATGATTAAGATTAGATAGAGGAGGAGAATTTACTTCTGATGAATTCACTAACTTTTGCAATGAGCATGGAATTAAAAGATAGGTTCCTACACCAAGAACACCACAAAAAAATGGGATTGCTGAAAGAGGAAATAGATCCATTGTTGATTGTGCAAGAACACTGATGATTGAGAAAGGCATGACTCAAACATTATGGAGGGAAGCTGCCAGTACTGGTGTCTACACATTGAACAGAGTTTAATTGAAGAAAGACACCAAAAAAACACCCTATGAGCTATGGTATGGATACACACCCAATGTAAGTTACTTCAAAATTTTTGGAAGTCAATGTTATATTTTGAAAGATTTTAGAAATGGAAAGATTGATTCCAAAAGCAAAGAAGGAATCTTTCTAGGGTATTCCACCAAAAGCAAGGATTATAAATATCTTAACAAGTCCTCTAAAAAAATAATTGAAAGTCCAAATGTTAGAAGAGATGAATATACAGATAAAAATGATGAGGAAAGAAGAAAAGAACTAGAAGACTACAACAGGTTTTCCTACAATGAAGAACCTAGAACTCTACTGAAGCAATCGTATATCACTCATGAGCAACAAAACAATGCACCCGAGCATCAGGATGCAAACACCAAAGTTTAGGAAATTGCTCAAAATGATGTTCCGAGCAATGGAAATCAGAATGAAGGTCAAGATGATGATCAAAAAGATGAAAAAAGAGCTGAACCAACACTTGCCAAGTATGTCAAAAGACACCATCCACAGAACCAGATCATAGGAGACAAGAAGGCTGGAATGAGAACAAGAAGTAAGTCATTGAACAGTAGATGTTTAATTTGTGGTTTTGAGCCTAAATCTATTAATACTACACTTGAAAATGAAGAATGGGATAGTTCTATGAATGAAGAGATATAAAAGATTGAGAAGAACAAAACATGGACATTAGTACCTAGACCAGATGACAAGAATGTCATCAGTACCAAATGGATATTTAGAAACAAGCTGAATGAGAATGGATAATTCACAAGGAACAAAGCAAGGTTAGTATGAAAGGGGTATGCACAAGAAGAAAGTATTGACTATGGAGAAACCTTTGCACCTGTTTCTAGACTAGAAGGATTAATAATTTTACTTTCTTTTTCTGCATACAAAGGATTCAAGGTATACCAAATCGATGTCAAATTTGCATTCCTAAATGGAATACTTGAAGAAGAGGTATACATTGAATAACCAGAAGGATTTTTTCATCCTAACAAGAGAAACATGGTTTGTAGACTACACAAAGCCTTGTATGGATTGAAACAAGCACCAAGATCCTGACATGAAAGACTTCACTCCTATCTCATAAGCAAAGGATTTGTCAGAACAAGTGAAAATAAAAATTTATATTTAAAAGAAGATACTAATGATAATATTATGATTGCAGAAATATTTGTTGATGATATCATATTTGGGGGTAATGATATGTTATGTAAATATTTTTCTAATGGAATGAGAAAAATATTTTGAGATGTAAATGTTCAGGGAGATCAAATTCATTCTTGGTCCAAACATTGTTGAACAAGATGCATGCATTTATATACCACAATTCGAATACATCAAGGAAGTGTTGAAGATATTCAAGATGGAAGATTCCAAGCCAGTTGGAAAACCTATGGCAACTAGATGTAAGCTGACAAAGGAAGATAAGTCAAATGAGGTAAATCAGACCCTATAAAGATCAATGATTGGAAAACTAATGTATGTTGTTCATACTAGACCAAATATAGAACATGCAGTTGGAATAGTTGCTAGATTCTATGCTAATCCCAAAGAATCACACATGACTTATGTCAATAGAATTCTGAGATATATAAAGAAGACCAAAGACTATGGCTTATGGTATAAAAGATAAGGCAAATTTGAGCTTCAAGTCTATACAGATGTTGGTTGGGCTAGAAACTTAGATGATAGGAAGAGAACAACTAGAGGAGCATACTTCATGGGTGACAGACTTGTCACATGGATTAGTAAGAAGCAAGGATACATCTCACAATCTACTATAGAAGCACAATATGTGGCTGTTGGTGCGAATTTCTCCAACATTGCATCGATCAAGCAATTACTGGAAGTTATGAACATGAAAATTCTTGAACCAATGATTATCTGTTGTGATAATACCAATAAAATAAACATATCAAAGAATCCTATCATGCATGTTAAAACTAAGCATATTTCTATCACATATCATTACTTAGGAGAACAAGTGCAAGAGAAAGAGGTGATACTAGAATATGTTAAATCCAAGGAACAATTAGCTAACATATTCACAAATCCATTGCCTAAAGATACATTTGAGTACCTGAGAAAGAGACTAGGGGTTCTACTCTTTTCTATTGGCCAGTAAGATTACTAGGAGGATGCATCAGCCTACACAAAATAAGAAGATCATTCATGTTGATGCAAGAAAAGAGATGGAATGAAAAGATACATTAGTACAGAGAAAGGTACTCATCTACACCAAACACGAGAGTCATTGTACTATTGATGGAAAGGGAAATTCAAGGAATATATTAAATAAAGAGATATAACTTTGGAATTATTGTCAAAGGGAGAGATGTAACCTATAAGGGAGAGAATATACAAAGGGAGAGATCACATATGAAATATCTAGCATGATTATCCTAAAGGAGAGATGACTTAAGGGAGAGAGTATATCTATTGTTGTCAAAGGAAAAAGAGATGATCAAGGAGAGGAATAGTCAAAGGGAGAAAAAAAATTAGAGAAAAGAGTCTACATCAAAGGTAGAGACAAAATTAGAAGCTGCTACATCTATCTAGTGAAGGGAGTAAAGATTGAAGAAAGTACTCTGCAGGAAACAAATCTAAGCTAGAAAGGCTTAACGAGAGCCAGACATTTGTATTGGTTATAGAACAATAAATTTGGTATATTGATGAATTATGAATGATATATTTCACATTTCATTAGTAATAATGTAGTGTGTTTCCATCAATGCAAAAGGGAGAGATTGATGAACTATAACCGATTGAATGTTTGAAGATGTTAAGTTGATGATCACCAAGCTGCAGAAAGTTAATATAAGACATTAAATTAGTTAATGTATTGTATTGTCATTGATGTCAACTTGATATAATCTGATTGATTATATACATATTTTTAAGGACATCAAAGAACCAGAGCAATAAAGGTTATGCTATTAGTAATGCATAAAATTTTAGTATTCACTAAGTGATAATAAACACCGACAGACAGTGCACCCCGATGGATAGAGAATCCTGAGAGAAGAGTCCTCAAATATGATCAAGAATGAGGCCTCAAATATCTATTAGTAGCTCTCTAGTCATGGAGTGCAAAGGTTGTAATGGAGGCCCTCATATTGACCTAGTTGTGCCCATGCAAGTACACCATGAAATGAGAGATTCAATGCATGAAAATGAAAACTATTCTATATGATTACAATGCATAAAAGGAAATTAATCTAAATGATAACAATGCAAGATTAATCCATGAAAGAAAATATGGATGAAATATTAATCTATGAACGGAAATATGAATCTAATCTACATGAGTAGCCATGGATGCAAGAAGAAGAAGACAAGAAGAGAGAAGTTGCAATATCCAAGCTTGAGTGCTCAAATTCTCCTCCAAAATTGCTCTCCAAACCTGTAGCATA
>MU226028.1:171025-222483 GCA_018584345.1 Thuja plicata
TTTTTCATCAAATAAAGTGCTTTAAGTGGGGATTTTTATTTATTTAATTAAAAGAGGGTTTTCTTTATAATTAAATAAATTAGAAGAATTTTATTTAATTAAATGGGAGGAATTTAATTTAATTAAACAAGATGAATTTTATTTTATTAAAATGGAGATTAAATCTTTTAATTAAATAAAAATGATCAAACCTTAGGAAATATTGAAATAATTGAATTAATTACAATTTGATCAAGGAAGTTGATTTGAATTGAAAATGTTGCAAAGCATTGATTCAAGAAATTTGATAAATTGATAAAATGATAAATGGGGCCCATAGTCTAGGAGACCATTTTAGGGTGCATACATTTTCCCCTCTTTGACTAATGTGTGATCATTCTGGGAACACATGTAGTCAAAGAATGTAGTTGAAGTGTGAGATGATAAGAATCTCTCCAAGCGGAACAAATGATAGGATTGATAAAGCTGAATCAAGGATTGAAGTTTGATAGGTACTGCCCCCTCATGATGAAAATCGAAATGAGATAGAGGAGAAATAGAAAATTGATAAATGTGATCAAATCAAACTAAAGATAAGGTTCTTTATGTAATAAGAAAGATATAAGGATCAAAGAACCAAGCTAGATCATCAAGCATGAAAAATTATGCCCCAAGGTTGAATTAGAAGAAAAGAAGTGGGGTGAAAGTGAATGGAAGATAGAAGTTTGGAAGAGGTGAAAAGAAATGGAGAGAAGAAAGAGAATGTGCCTTAAGAAAGAGAATGCCCCAAAATCAATCAACTATTTAAGATAGAAAATTTTGATTGAGATCACAAAAGAAGATAAGAAAATGAAGATCAGAACATGATCACAGTTGATTAAAGGTCCACCAAAAAGATTAAGGAAACCCTCTCAAACTCATAATGCAACCTAAAAATGCAAACTAACATGAAGTCTAACAATGCAAGATACATGAAAATGAAAAGGTGTACTTGCAACAGAGAAACTAAAACATAGGTCTTTGTGTTCATCATTCATAAAAGAATGTTAAGGAACTTATTTTCATCATCGGGCCATTATTAACGGACATCGAAAAATCACACAATGATCACTAGTCACCAGCGCAACTATGAAGATATGAATGTGATTTATATTGGATTGGAATGTGGAAATATTATAACATAAGCATCAAAGACATAAAGGTGAAGATGAATGTGATGTTAGCTTACCCAATTTAATGTAGAAAAACCATGCTTGCATCAAGGCATAGGCGCCAGGATGACCACAAGAATGGTTGTGCAACAAATAGTTAAGCATAAAGAAGGAAGCAAAATAAAAGCATGCCCCATGACCCAAGTCCTCTATCTATGCATCACGGGGACACTTATTAGACAAGGACATTCAACAAAAATCAATAACAATTAACACACACAGAAAATATCATGACATAGCTCAAGCATTAAGTGTTGCATTTGAAATTTTAAGTGTGTTAACTGATGTTGAGTTCTGAGGATAAGGATTGAATGCTTACAAGTAGGTAAGACCACATGACAAAACTGAATAAGACCAAACCGATAAATGTTGAAAAACACTCGATGTCAAGGGTTGTATTAAAAAATATAGTTGGGGTGATGTTGAAAAACACCGTTTGTGAGATGTCCTAAAGACTAACGCATGCAAGAGACCAAAGGGAACACAGTGATGCCCCCTAAACAAAGACAAAGACCAATTCCAAAGCAAGTCAACAAGGACAAGGCATGATCAAGAAAGGATAAGTGTCGAGGACACGCACTAAGAAATAGGGGTGCAAAGGTCTCAAGTAGCGCCCATTTCAAGGTTTTCACCACTTGGATTTTATTACAATTTTTTTATTTTTCATTTTTTTATTTTTTTCTTCTTTTTTTTAGGACTTTTTATAATTGTTTTTTTTTTTTTGAATTTTTTCTACCAAGACGCCTATTTCCAGGTTTTCACCAAGGTAATTTATTCATTTTTTTCAAATTTTCAAATTTTTTTGAATTTTTTTGATTTTTTGAATATATAATTTTTTTGGAGATACATCAAAGTGCCTATTGCTAGGTTTTCACTAAGATGATCAATTTTTCATGACATTTTCTGATTTTTAGAATTTTTGACAATATATCATTTTAAAAAAAAAAATTTAGGATCAATAATTATGTACAAAGGATGCCCCTAGATAGAATGGACATCATGGATAGAACTTATTCAGGTGCAAGACATTGATAGGATCAGGGATTTTCTCTCCCTCTTCTGTAGATAATAAATAAGCACCTGCCCCAAAATCTGTTGTAATGATGTATGGCCCAAGCCAATTAGGTTCAAATTTTCCCTTCTGATCTCTATGCTTTTGATTCTTAGCATTTTCATGTAGGACAAGATCTCCCACTTGGAATTCTCTAGGGAGAACCTTTTTGTTGAAGGCTTTGGACATGCACTTTTGATAAACCCTCATATGGTCAAATGATGCTTGATGGTTTTCATCTAGCAGTTCTAACTCTTGAAGTCTCATGGTACAATAATCGTCATCTGTAACTAGACCATGGAGAGAAACTCTAAGTGAAGGAATCTCAACCTCCAAAGGTAACACTGCTTCAGCACCATATGCAAGGGCAAAAGGAGTAGCCCATTAGGAGTACAAATACTCATTCTATAGGCCCACAAAGCCAGATTTATCTGTAAATGCCAATCTCTACCATTCTTACAAACTGGTCTATGCAATATTTTAAGAAGGGCCTTGTTTGATGCCTCTGCTTGACCATTTCCTTGCGGGAAGTAAATAGATTACCAAAGTTGTTTAATCTTGAATTTCTTGCAGACTTGTTTAAGGTCCTTATTTTTTAACAAGCCTCCGTTGTTAGTGATAATCTCAAAAGGCACTCCATATCGACAGATGATATGGTTCAGAATGAATAGAGAGACTATCTTTCCCGAGGCAACAGAAAGTGGGACACCTTCTACCTATTTAGTGAAGTAATTAGTAGCAGTGATAATAAACTTGTGTCCACCTGATGAGTTGGGATGAATCTTCCCAACAAGTTCAAAGGCCCAGCGCTGAAATGGCCAATGAGATATAGAAGGAATGAGCTCCCTACCTGGAGGATGTATCAGGTTACCATGTTTTTGACAGTTTTCACATGACTTTTCAAAATCTACTGCATCAATCTACATCGTGGGCTAATAGTACCTTACCCTAAGCAACCTTCAAGCCATGGAAAGACCATTAGAGTGTCCCCCATAGATGCCTTCATGAATTTCAACTAACGCTTGGTTGGATTCTTCATTTTCTAAGAATCTAAGAAGTGTCCCATCTAGACCCCTCCTATACAAATCACCATTGATAAGGGAATGGTGAGAGGTGTTTTGGGTAAGGTTTCTGCATTCAAATTGGCTAAAGGTTTCATGTATAATACCATCACAGAGGTATGAGTAAATGGCACCATAATGGGATGATTCATGACCAACAAGGGTACAAATAACATGGCTTTCTTGGGATTCAAAGATAGGGTGATGTAGCTCTTCCACTAGGAATTCAAATATGGAATCATGTTGATCTAATTGAAGAAGTGAAGCAAGTGTAGCCATAGCATCAGTTGCTTTTTTTTTCTTCTCTAGGGATTTGCTGAAATATGACAAATGTGAAGTAGTGTTTCAAGGAATCAACCATTTTCTTGTAAGGTACCATTTTCTCATGTTTTATTTGATATTCATCATTAACTTGGTTGATTATCAACTGTGAATCCCCATAGATGTGTAACTTTATGATTCTCCATTCTATGGCCATCTTAAGTCCATTTGTTAAAGCTTCACACTCAGCAATGTTGTTTGTACATGGGAACAATAATTTATAAGACTTAGGGATTTTGTACCCATGAGGAGAAACAAACAACACACCAGCTCTTGAACCATTTTGCATGAAAGATCCACCAAGGAACATCTTCCATGTTCTTTCAGTCATATACATAAGATTCTCATCTGGGAAGTCAACTTGAATAGGTGCATTATCTTGCAATGGAAAATTAGCCAATTGATCTGCTATGGCTTGTCCTTTGATTGCTTTATGCTAAATGTAATCTATGTCAAACTCTGAAAGTATCATCATCCATTTAGCAAGTCTACCTGTGAGGGCAGCCTTACTTAGGAAATATTTGAGTGGATCTATTTTGGCTATGAGGTTTATAGTGTGTGAAAGCATGTAATGTCACAACTTTTGGGAAGCAAACAAAATAGCAAGGCAAGCTTCTTCAATGCTAGTGTAGTTAACCTTATATGAAACAAGAGTATGGCTAATGTAGTATATTGTGCTTTCTTTCCCATTTTCATCAAGTTGAGCTAGTAGTGCCCCCAAGGAAGATTATGTCACTGAAATGTATAAAATAAGTGGTTTCCCTTGGATAGGAGGCATTAAAATAGGATGATTTTCCAAGTACTTCTTGATTTGATCTATGCTCTTTTGACAATCCTCATTCCAAACACATTTGACTCCTTTTGTAAGTTCTTGTTGAAAGGTTGAGCTCTATCTGCCAATTGTGAAATAAACCTCCTTATGGATTGAAGACGTCCCTAAAGACTCCTCATTTGACTAATATTTCTAGGAGGTGGCATGTATATGATTGCTTGAAATTTTTTAGGGTCCACCTCTATTCCTTTTTCTGAAATGATGAATCCAAGTAATTTTCTAGAGGTGACTCCAAATGCACACTTTTTAGGATTTAACCATAGTTGAAATTGTTCCATGCGATCTAGAATTACTTCCAAATCATCTTAGTGCGTATCTCTTTGTTTAGACTTGGCCAAGGTGTCATCCACATAATCTTCCATATTTTTATGCATCATGTCATGAAAAATTGTTGTCATAGCTCATTGATAGGTGGCTTCTACATTATTTAATCCAAAAGGCATAATATTCCAACAATAGGTACCCCATGCACAAGTGAATGTAGTCTTTTATTGATCTTTAGGAGCTATCTTAATTTGATTGTACCCAGAAAAACCATCCATCAAGGAATAAATCTCATAACCCGCAGTCATATCCACTATCATGTCTATATTGGGGAGTGGAAAGTCATCCTTTGGGCATGCTCTATTGAGATCTCTAAAATCTATGCAAACTCGAATGGATTTGTCATGTTTGGAAATTGGTACAATGTTTGATATCCATTTAGCATAGGCAATAGCTCTTATAAATTTTGCACCAAGGAGTTTCTCCAATTCAGCTTTGACTAGGAGAGCTATGTGAGAATGCATCTTTCTCAATTTCTATTTAACTGGTTTGACATTTGGAGCTATGGACAAGTGATGCAAGATAAGATGAATGTCCAATCCTTGCATGTCTGAATAAGTCCATGCAAAATTGATCTTCTTTTTCTGTAAGAACTTAGTGTAGGCTTCTTTTTCTGTTGGTGACAAGGACTCAGCCAAGTGTACTATTTGTGGAGCCTCATTTGTACCCAAATTGACTGCTTGTGTTGGTTTAATAAGCACTAAAGATAGATCTTGAAAATAGATGGGCTAACGATCAAGTACCTCATCCTTAGGCACCTCAAAGAGGTTTTCACCTTTGGATACGTCATTTCTTTTTACTTTTTTTGGTTTTGACACCGTCACATAGTGGTTTTCACCATTAGAACTCCTATTCTTTTGATATTATTTTCTTTTTATCTTGTGACTAAGGTACTTGATGTCTGGCTCTGTCATACTGGTAGCCGGTTCACTGGTGGAAGAAACTATGATTTTAATGGCATTTAGGTAACAAGCTATCTCATAATCATTTTGGAATGTTAAAAGCTCAGGTTCTTGATAGCGTTGGGACCAATCAATAAGGTCAGGATAAATAAGAGGCAAGTGAATGATTGGTTCAAGGTTATAAATATGAATGATATTATCACTGGTGACTGAAGAGTCTGAGTCTATCAAGTATCCCTCTAAGCTACCCAAATCAAGATTCATCCTAACAAGTGAAGAATCATCAACTGAAGCAACATGTGGGTTCAAATACTCTAATCCTACACATGAATCATTGGCTACCTTGGGTTGAGAACTATAAATGTGAAAAACATCAATATCTCTATCAATTGTAGAAGGCTCTGAAAAAGAGTCCCATTCATACTCATTAGAAATTGTATCTGAACTGTGACTAGGATGCTTACACCATGAAGGTTTGGAACATCGTGATGTAGAAGGTCCATTTTCATCAAAAGTAGCACTTTCTCTTTCCATTAAATGAACAAGATTCTTTCATTGACACTCTCTCAAAGGATCTTCTATATCTGATTCATCTTGTTATAAAGTTGCAACTGATGCATGAGTGGCTGAAATATCTGAATCTCCCCAAAGGAGAGTAGTGGAAGGGACCCAATATTCACACATATATTGCTTATTTGTCAAATTAGGTACATACTCTGGTTCATTATCACTATCCAACTCATCAAATAGAGGATTAGTGCGCTTGTTGTAATTCTCAAATCCTAGGCCAACTGGCTTCTTAGACTTGCATCCAAATTGAGCATGATCAAGAGGTTCAGACCTAGCATCCAAATTGTGATTAAGAAGGCCATATCTAGGATAACCCATCTATTTGAAAAAATTATACCCTCTTCCATAAGCCTTAGGAGAGGGAGAGAAGTTTTCATTGTGCATATATTTTTCTTCTCTATAGATCCAATCTCTAACAAATGTTTCCTCTTTCTCATCTTGGATAGGCACTGATGATTCTACAAATTTGCCAAATAAAGTCATAGCTGAAGAGAGAGGTTTCTTTTCTGATGAAGGTTTTCCATAAGAACGAGGTGAAATTGGTAATGTTGTGAGGGAGTGGATCTGACACCCCTATACCAAGGTCTACTGATTTAAGCTTGTCTTTACATTCAACTAAAGTTGCATCAAAATCTTCTGCTTTTCTATTGAGGGGAACATGAGCCCCTGCTGAAATTGAATTAATAGATAAAACATTATCCCTAGGTATACAAATCTCTATGCCATTGTAGGGGAACTTAACACATTGATGATAAGTAGGCGACACTTCTTGCATATCATGAATCCATGGTCTACCAAGAAAAATATTATACGCAAGGGGTCCAACATCAACTATTTGAAATACAATGTCTTTTTTAATAGGGTCAATCCTAACAGGAATGAAAAACAACCCCTTGGAACTTATTTCTACCTCATCATAAGCTTTTATAGTAATCCTTTTTCTGGTATCAATGACTTTCTCTGAAAAACCCAATTCTTTGAAAAGACTAAAAGAACAAATATTAAGCCCAACACCCCCATCTATCAACACGTGCCTAACACGGGTTCTATGGATCATGACCTCAATATAAAGGGAAAGATTGTGTGGATGGCTCAAAGTTTTATCGTCATCTTGTGAAAATGTAAGGACATGAGGGGTAGTAATGTGATTAACCATATTCTGGAATTGATCAATGTCTAAGTTGTTGGGGACATTGGCCATATGTAATTCATCCTCAAGGATTTGTTTGTGTCTTGGAGACAACTCTAAGAGCTCAAAGATTGAAATCTGAGCTGGGGTTCTCTGTAACTGATCAACAAGGCTATAGCTTGACTTAGGATTAATAGTTGGTTTCAAGGTGATAGGCTTGGATGCCACTTTCTTAGGTTTACTAGATTGACTTGAATTGGGTCCTCTAATGATAACATGACCTTGACTTCAGGTAACAACATTAAGGGCTTGAGATGACCTTATAGAGTTGGGACCCCTTAGCACCACAACGGGTTCTTTGTCAAAAATAGGAGAGTCTTCATCTAAACCATAACCATATGGATCTCTTGCACTCATTATGTTAACATTTTCTTCAACAACTTCAAGCATATTGATAACCTTATCTACATCTGTGTAGGTGTAATTGATCTCAGCTTTTCCATTCTTAGGTTTGGAGGTTTCCCCCTTTTCATACTTGGGCAAAGGTTCCTTGAATGCTTTATGATTGGCATTGGTGTTCAATCCATCTATTGTAAGTTGTCCATTCTCAATGAGATATTGAATGATATGCTTGCGTCTCCAACAATGTTCAACATCATGTCCAATACCATTATGAAATATGCAAAAGGCTTTCTCCTTCCACCAATGTGGTTTAACTTTAGGTATACAAAAATGTGCACCATCCTAAGGATGGGCCAGATTGTTATCGATAATTTTCTTTAAAATTTTCTCATATGACTCACCAAGTTTTAAAAATTGACGCCTTTCACTCTTAGGCTTACCCCAGTAGCTTGGCTTACTTTCTTGTTAATTGGATGTATTGAGCTTCATAGCTTGAAAAGTAATAGATAAGTGGAGCACAGGTTGATCTTTAGGTTGGGAGGAATCCACAACTCCATCATTAACCACTTGTTTGTTCCTACTCCAATATTGGTTCTTCCCTTTATCCTTGTTAGAGTTGTTGTTGTTTTGACCATTGTTGTTGTTATTTCCATGTTTAGTCAAAATTCCTTGTTCTCTCAAAACATCTTCAATCCTACATGTCATCTCAACCATGATGTCAAATGAATCAAAAACCATTTTCTTAACTTCATACCGCATTTCAGGGACCAAATTACTAACAAGAATGTCAATCCTTTCATTGTCAGGAATAGTTCTAGAATAACAAGAGCATTTTCACCTCCACCTTTGCAAGAAAGTAACAAAGGATTCTCCTTGACTCTGTTTTAAGCTACATAAGTCCAACAAGGTGATAGACTTTGAAGCATTGTATGCAAAGTGTTGAACAAATATGTGAAAAGGCTCTTTGAAATTTTTAAGAGGGGGAGTTATCTTAGTAAACCATTCCATTGCTTGACCCTTAAGACTTCATGGGAACAATCTCATAAGGTATGAATCATCTTGATGGAACTCAAAATTTGTGGTATAAAACTAACGCAGATGATCATGTGGATCTCCACTCCCATCATATTTGTCATATTGAGGAATTTCAACCTTTCTAGGATATTCTTTCATGTCAACACTCTTATCAAAAGGATTAGGACAAATCGAGTCCAATGAGAAAGAATTCTTAGGTGTGGACATCTTCTCTATTGTTCTTTGCATTTCATTGAGCTTTTCATCTTGGGATGGACCTTGCTTCTTAATCTTTCTATCCACATCAAAGTTGTAAGGTACCCTAGCACCCTTGTTGATTAGGCTCTCTAGGAACTTGTCCTTATTTTTATCCACATATTTCTCCACATATTATTGAAAAAGTGGTTCTTGTTACATTTTCATGAAATCTTAGGAGGTGTGATCAAAGCTCGAGCTACTACCCCCACATTGTGAACCATAATGAGCACATTGTGAAGCTTGTCTTGAGGTCCTAGGAGGAGATTGTCTCCTATAATGATCATGTATAGAAAACCTTCTTCCTCTAGGGCTAGCAGATCATGATGGTGATCTTGAATGTCTCATACTTCATGGAGTCCTAGGAGGAGTGGATGGAGGAGAACTATTTCCACCACCAACATGCATATTATTGAATGGATCATTGAGTTGTCGAGCCAAGAGCCTATCTTTCTCTTCTTGAAAGGTTTTATTTTCCATTTCTATCAAAGCTTGTCTTTCCAACTCTAGATGTCTAATTTGTACTTCCTTATGAGCTTTCTCATCTTGGAATGCTTTATTTTCACTGTATATCCTTTTGATTATGTCACTCATGTAATTGGCAGGTGTTTTAAGAGGTGAACTTGGTCTTGAATTTCAAAACAAGTTGTTGGTATAGGTTGTGTTGATATGAGTATCATAAAGTTCATCTCCTTGGTTCTGATGTTGTGATAAATCATCTTCATAAGCATGTATTTTACCTCTCTCTCTCAGCCCTTTGGTGTGCATCTAAATATCTTGTTGAAATAAGGGGTGAGGTTGGTCTACTATTATCAGAGGAACCACTAAATGAAATAGCATCTCTACCCCTTGCAAACATATCACCATAACATTTATCCATGTCTACCCTCTCTCTCCGAGTCCTTGTGTAACTCACATCCATAGAAGAGTGAGAAGATGCTAAGGGGATACTCAACTCACTAAGATGACTCTTGGAATAAAACCACACTTCCAAGGTGTTCCTAGGTGATTGATCAAATATGGGTTCTTTTCCCTTATGCCTTTGGAGAGTTTGAACTAAGGGTAATTGGTTAAAAACTACTTGAGGTCATTTTCCTTGATTTACTTGATGTCTTATTGTAACTAGCATGAAAGAAAAGGTACTAGCTGATAGAATGACCCTAAGAAATGTTGGTACCAAACTAGGAGAGTAAAAGCATTAACTTGTCCAAGAAGAGGTGATAAGATAGAATATTGCAAAAAGAGGCGTAAGCCAACACTGCCACAGAGGTGCCCAATAAATAGGTGAATACCCTAACACATATGGATCAGGAGGATGATCTTACCCAAATTATATTAATTGAAATTGAAATTGTATGAAAGTGGATGGACAAAAGACTACCAAAACTTTTCAAGTGTGTTATCAAAGGATCTAAAGGTTTATCTTTTCAACACAGATGGTTTCTAGCTCACCAAGCGCCAAGCAAGATCACTTGTGAAATCAAAGATTGCTAATCCAAGAGGTCAAAACACAAGAATCCAAAGCTTAAAAAGCTTATAACAATGGGGTAAGTAATCCAACTTGACCCAGATCAACCTTGAAAAATGAAAATGACAGGGAAACAAGCTAAATAGGCTCAAAAATGACAGCAAACAACTCACTGGTGGACAGTTTCACGTGAGGAAATGTTGGCTCTTGCGAGGGAATTCAAGATCACATGAAAAAATGAATAGAGTGGCATGAGAAAACTTAGACTGGTGAAATGGAAGGACAACAAATTGACAGCAAACACAAAATATTGCATGAGGATTCTCAGGTAGCTGCATGAGGAAATGCAGCGAATGACATGAAGAAAATTTTTTATTGCTTGAGGAAAGGACACAAAACTCAATCTTTGTGTGATTTAAATAACCAACTAGGTACATTAAAAGATTCTATCATGAATCAAGCACATAAAAACATCAGTTAGGGAGTTCAAGCAATCAATGTCTTCAAACAATGAGGAAGGGACAAAGCAACCTTGCACATGAACATGGATAGTGTCATAGTATTTCTACTCCATAAGAATGCTACTTGTGTATGTTCTCAAATGTTTTCCAGTCACACACATAGTCCTAGAAAAGGAAAAGTTGGTTGCAATATGGTTCTTAGTAATGGTTTGACTCTGCAGCTTTTGCAATCTCAAGTGGGTGAAATCCAATCCTGGTGCACCGAGGTTTTGACACAGTCCAAGAATTTAATCAATCAAGAGCTGCTGAGGAGATCTGACAACCTACAAGAAACTACACCCGTGGAGATTTCTTCCACAAGGAAATTTATATAGCGGTTGTTGCTACCATGGAAAAAATGGCTATTACCTCTTGAGGTTCCGTCCATGTGGTTTACCCAATAAAGGGAGTGTCTACTACGGTTAACCCTCTCTAACAAGGAAGACACACAATATGGACCACATGGGGACTTGGTTCAGATTCAAGGGTTCCAAGTTTTTGATTCTCCCAAAAGGGAAAAGAGCATAATCCTCTAGCCTCTTCACCTCATCCAAACATAGAAAACAAGATTAATTGACCCACTAATTTGAAATCACCTCATTCAAGGTTCACACAACAACAAATGACACCAATCTCCCAAAAGATAGGAGGTATTGTCAAAAGTTGAAGCCCAAACTAAGTTGACCATTGAGATAAAAATAAATCCTTCCCTAACTACAAGGGGATCTATTGTCAAGAAGAGCTTCACATGTGAGACAAGAGAATGAAGCCCACTCTCTCAATATCGCCACAAATAGTGTTCATAGGGCCTAATTACTATGTGAAACATATATGCAAGAAATAAAATCTAGGTCCACTTTTAGAGCACTAATTGGAAATGTGATCTATGAAAGCAAGAAACACTCAAGCTAAACACATGAGAGGTTCATTTTATTTCCAAAATCCAAATGTTATAGAGATGAAAAAAATACCTCAAATCCAATGCAACATGAATCATTTTGTTGTTTATCCAAGCAAGTCCAAATCAGCAATAGAAAATCACAAACCACCATAAACAGTAAACGTTAGTGGTCAGCATGAAAAATTAGAGATATATGAATGTTGTAATGAAAATAGATATCTAGTATGGAGTCTCGTGTGAGGATTCACACAGTGCCGCGTGAGGAAATGCATAGCCATGCGAGGAAATACACAAACCCGCATGAGGAAGTTCATAGATGGCAGAAAATACAGAAAAACAACAAAACCAGCCTGGTGTCAAATCTTGCATGAGGATTCACACAGTGTCATGCGAGGATTCACATAGAGCCATGTAAGGAAACACATAATCCAGAAAAATCTCACTTGCAGACCTGCATAATCTCATGTGATATTTCCTTTCTGAAAAAAAAAAAACAAGTACGAAAAAGATAGAAAATACAGAAATCCAAAAATAAATTATGAAAAATAGCTATGTGATAGAAAACGAATCTTCTTCCCCACGGTGGGCTCCAAAAATGTGTGATAAAAATGTGTCACACTTCTATGAATCATTCCATCCAAGGTTACTCAAGAATGAGGCCTCAAATATCGATTCATAGCTCTCTAGTCATGGAGTGCAAAGGTTGTAATGGAGGCCCTCAGATTGACCTAGTTGTGCCCATGCAAGTACACCATGAAATAAGAGATTCAATGCATGAAAATGACAACTATTCTATATGATTGCACTGCATAAAATGAAATTAGTCTAAATAATAACAATGCAAGATTAATCTATGAAAGGAAATATGGATGCAATATTAATATATGAATGGAAATATGAATCTAATCTACATGAGTAGCCATGGATGTAAAAAGAAGAAGACAAGAAGAGAGAAGTTGAAATATCCAAGCTTGAGTGCTCAAATTCTCCTCCAAAATTGCTCTCCAAACCTGTAGCATAACAATACATAAAAATTCTATATGAGAATGAGAAGGAGAGGTTTCCTTTTAAAGAGAAATGGACGGTAGAGATTAAGAGGCAAAAATCAAAGGCTATGATTAAGAGGCAAAAAGCCCACCACTTAAGAAGATGTGAAGAAAAAGGGATTTTTACTTAATTTATTTCCTTTTTCATCAAATAAAGTGCTTTAAGTGGGGATTTTTATTTATTTAATTAAAAGAGGGGTTTTCTTTATAATTAAATAAATTATAAGAATTTTATTTAATTAAATGGGATGAATTTAATTTAATTAAATAAGATGAATTTTATTTAATTAAAATGGAGATTAAATCTTTTAATTAAATAAAAATTAACAATCCTTAGGAAATAGTGAAATAATTAAATTAATTACAATTTGATCAAGGAAATTGATTTGAATTGAAAATGTTGCAAAGCATTGATTCAGGAAATTTGATAAATTGATAAAATGATAAATGGGGCCCATAGTCTAGGTGACCATTTTAGGGTGCATACAATAGCCACTTCCATTGTCTCCATCCTTCAAATCGCTGAGCTCCTATATGCCTGTAGGGTGTAGGCCATAAACTATCTCAAAAGGACTCTTACTAGTAGTCTTGTTAAGAGTGTGATTATAGGCATATTCTACCTGTCAAATGAGTTGGTCCCAATATTGACCATACTGCTTAGTTAAACACCTTAGGACGTTACCAAGACACCTATTGACTACCTCAGTTTGACCATTAGTCTAAAGATGGTATGCAGATTCAAAAGATAAAATGGTCCTAGCTTTTGCCATAGAGTTTTGCAAAAATAACTCATGAACTTTGTATCTCTATCTGATACTATGCTCAATGGTAACCCGTGTATTCTAACTACCTCATTGAAGAATAGGTGAGCTATTTGACTAGCGTCATGGACTATCTTGCAGGGTACAAAGTGTGTCATCTTATTGAATCTATCCACAATAACATAAATCCTATCCATTCCATGTTTTTTCTTTGGCAATCCCACTACAAAATCCATGCTCAAGCATTCCCATGGTCTACTTCGGATGGGAAGAGGTTGGTAAAGGTTTGCATTGGAAGATGTACATTTTTCTTTCTGACATATAACACAACTTTGTACATACTTTCTAATGTGAAAATTCATCATAGGCCAAAAGTAAAACCTCTGAACTAACTCTTGGGTCTTATTGACACTAAAATGCCCACTAAGTGAACCATTGTGCTTCTCTTGTATCCAATTTTCTCTAATAGACCCTTTAGCAACACACAAATGACTTCCTTTAAACAAAACATCACTCTACAAAGTATACTCAGAGAATTTACTATGAAAATAATTCTTTTATTCTTGATATACCTTGTAGATGTCTACAAAGTCTCCATCTTCTGTATATAGGTCTTTGAAGTTCTCAATACCCATGCTCTACAGGTATATCTCTTGTACGGTCAGGGCTCTCCTGCTTAGGTAATCTGCTACCTTATTCTGCAACCCCTTCTTGTGTTTGATATTTAAAGTGTAGGCATGCATATATTCTACCTGTGTGCTAAAATGTTGACACATTTCTATGAGTCATAATATCCAATATTTCTCAAGAATGAGGTCTCAAATGGTGACACATAGCTCTCTATTCATGGAGTGTAGGGGTTTATAATGAAGGCCCTCGGTTTAGACCTAGTTTATGCCCATGCAAGTACACCATGAAATGAGAGATTCAAAGAGGAAGAAAAAGAATCCTAGTCTCCATGATCATCAAATGTGCATTGCAAATGAAAATGAAAACTATTATATATGATAACAATGCATGAAAGCAAACTAATCTATGAAGGAAATATGCAAGATTAATCTATGAAAGGAAATACGCATGCAATATTATTCTATGAAATGAAATATGACTCTTATCTAACATGGAAGTGAAAGAGTAATCTAAATGGATTGCCATTGATGCATGAGAGAAGAAGACAAGAAAAGAGAAGTTGCAATGTTCAAGCTCAAGTGTTCAAACTCTCCTCCAAAATCGCACTCCAAAACCTGCAACATAATAATAACATAAAATCTTGATATATAATGAGAAGGAGAGGGCTCCTTATAAAGGAAAGTGTGGAGAGGAATGCATCCTCAAGAGCAATGTGGGATAAATCCCTAAAAAGGAAAGTAAGAGGAAAAATCTTACCACTTAGAAATATGTGTGGAGAAAAAGGTTTTTTATTTGATTTATTTAATTTTTTAAAAAAAAAATTTAATTAAATAAGATAAGATTATTTAATTAAAATAGAGATTTCCTTTTAATTAAATAAGATTATTTTATTTAATAAAAAAAGGATTTTCTTTTAGTTAAATAAGATCATTTTATTTAATTAAAAGGGGTGTTTTCTTTTAATTAAATAAGATTATTGATGAAATGATCAAACCTTAGGAAATATTGAAATAATTGAATTAATTACGATTTGATCAAGGAAATTGATTTGAATTGAAAATTCTGCAAGGCATTGATTAGGAATTTGATAAATTGATTTTGTCATTTGATAAATTGAAGAATGGGGGCCCATAGTCGAGGCGACCATTTTAGGGTGCATATATTTGCCCTCTTTGACTAATGTGTGATCTTTATGAGAACACATATAGTCAAAGTTTGCAGTTGAAGTGTGAGATTGATTTGGGAGCACAAAACAAGCCAGACGTGTGATCGACAGATGGAAACACATTAGGACAAAGATAAGCTGTTTAAAAAAAAAGACAAGGTCCACAACCCTATAAATAGGTAATTGAAATGTCCAAGATAAGAATCTAAAGCAAGGTTGCCCCAAGCGGAGAAAATGATAGGATTGATAAAGTTGAATCAAGGATTGAAGTTTGATAGGTACTGCACCCTTGTGATCAAAATTGAAATGAGATAGAGGAGAAACAACAAATTGAACTAAAGATAAGGTTCTTGATGTAAGATGAAAGATATAAGGATCAGAAAACCAAGGTAAATCATCAAGCACAAAAGATTATGCCCCAAGGTTGAATTAGAAGAACAGAAGTGGGGTGAAAGTGAATGGAAGATAGAAGTTTGGAAGATTTGGAAAGAAATGGAGAGAAGAAAGAGAATTTGCCTTAAGAAAGAGAATGCCCCAAAATCAATCAACTATTTAAGATAGAAATTTTTGATTGAGATTATGAAAGAAGATAAGGAAATGAAGATCAAAACATGACCACAGTTGATTAAAAGTACACACGAAAGATGAAGGAAAAACCCTCTCAAACTCATAATACAGCCTAAAAATGCAAATTAACATGAAGTCTAATAATGCAAGATACATGAAAATGCAAAGGTGTACTTGCAATAGAGAAACTGTAACATAGGATTTTGTGTTCATCATTCACTAGAGAATGTTAAGGAACTTATTTTCATCATTGGGCCATTATGAATGAACATCATAAAATCACACAATCATCACCATTCACAAGTGAAACTATGAAGATATGAATGGGAATTATATCAGATTGGAATGTGGAAAGATTCTAACATAAGCATCAAAGACATAAAGGTCAATATGACTTCAATGTTAGGTCACCCAATTTAATGTAGCAAAACCATACTTGCATCAAGGCATAGATGCCAGTATGACCAAAAGAACAGTTGTGCAAAAAAAAAAGTCAAGAAATATGCCTCAAATCTCCTAAGTGTTTCACGGGAACAAAAATAGACACTCAAGAGTTTCAAGACCACACCCACAAGTAGAAAGCAAATAAAAACTATTTGAAATATTGTTTGGAAAGCTACAATAGAAACAATTGTTGTTTTTTCATTGATGTCAAACCTTAGCTAGTGAGACTATTGTTATATGTTTAAGTACCATATCTATTTATTGATGGAGGAGATTTAATAAGAAGACAAAGAAGAATGGTTGAGTTATGAGGAATTACAAAGGGTACTTTATCAGTTGGCACATTGGAAAAGTGATATGTTGTTTATCTTTCACTGACAGTTTATTGAGAACAGTTAGTGCCAAGAAAATTTTGTGTCAGCCAAGCACCAGTGTGTGTCAAGCATATTTTTTGTATGTGCCGAGCATCAGTAAATTGTAGAGCGAGTTCTGTGTCGGCCGAGCAGCAGTATTTTGATGATTGCTGAGATTTAAGATCTCTGGCCTACATAGTTGATTTTATTGGGATATGTAAAGTTAATTAAGGATAAGCACATTTGATCCACACTATGTAAATGCACAGGTAAACGTAATTAATGCATGGATCAAAGATTTAATTGGTGATTGTATTGGAGGAATAAATGAAATGTATTAATGGAAATATATGTTGGATCTGACCTAACCTAAGATCTATGATCTTGATTAAGCAACAAAAAGATGTATCTGACCTAGATGGAGAGGTATATGATAACCTCAAGGGGTTATTCATGGAAATAGCAAAGGTAGCTATGGATACAGAATATGCAAGAGGATTGCATGGTTAATTGATTAATTGGCTAGATCTAAGAAAAGAAGGCTGAGAAGAGAAGAAAAGAGAGATTGCTTGACGAATTCCCAAGTAGATCTGGAGTTTGAGATGAGAATGGAGGCCACTCAATAAATTAGCATTAGAGCTGAATTGGATTTGGATTGTGAAGTAAGTTGTATAAATAAAATCAAACTTGCTGATTAATTTCTAACCATTGTATCATTTGAAATCCTTTAACCAGGTTGACCTAACAGTTATTGTATAAATCCTTTGAGAGGTGACATTTAGATTGGAATGTTCTAAGTCCTCTAACAAGGCCACTCCTGACAGGGTGTTTAAATCCTTTAACCAGGTCACATTTAGCAATGTGTTTTGTAACCTTTAACAGGGTTGGCTCTTAACAAGGCATCACTTCAGAAGAGTGAAAACTTGATAGCATGTTATTGGTGATTTTTCCCAAATTGGGTTTCCACATTAAATACTATTGTCAACTTGTGTGAATGTGTATATTGTTTTTTACTGTTAAGTTTCTACAAGCTTATTTCATCTGAACAGTAAAATACATACTGATATTGTTGACTTATGTTATCACTACCGAGAAGATCGGGGTTATTTAATTTGCTATAAAGTTTTAAATGGGCACATCTAGAACTGTGGATAACTGATTCACCCCCCTCTTAGTTATTCTAAATTCATTCTAACAATTGGTATCAGAGCTTTGGTATCTTGAAAAATTTTGCAAGCACTTGGAGCAAAAGATCAAGATGTATAAAAGGGAGGTACCAAAGTTGAGAAAGGACAACTTTTCACCATGGCAAAGATTTATGAAATTTCATTTGGCTAGTGTTGGTGATTCTGCTAAACATCTTTTTGATCAAGAGTATGTAGCCCCTGTAGGATCTCTCAATGTTGCACAGTTAAGAGAAAAGAAAGAACATAATCAAGCAATGTTGGAGATTGCATCATCCCTGAACTATCATGAGTTTGTAGACATAAAGGACTGTACAAGCACAAATCAAATGTGGGATACTCTTTAAACCATCTATGGAGGTAACACAAATGTGCTAAGAGCCAAATCTAAAATCTTGAGAGGTAAGTTTGATGAAATTAAAATGCAGGAAGGAGAAAATATAGTTTCATATTATAGTAGGATAAAGGAAGTTGTAAATGCTATTAGAGGAGCTAAAGGAACCATTGATGATAACACCATCATGAGAAAGGTACCGAGAACACTTCTTCCTATTTATGCTATTAGAGCATTTGCAATTCAAGAATTGAGATGTACTCGTAACAAAAATTTGACTTTGGAAAGCTTGGTAGGCAGACTTACTGCATTTGAAATGTCAAATTTTGATAACTATACTCCATAAGCCATTGAATCTGCATTCAAGTCCTAGATGGTCCTCAACAAATCAAACAAAGGAAATAAATGTGTGGATAGTGACAGTGACACTTCTGATGATGATCTAGAAGAACTTGAGGCACTTATGGCAAGAAGACTATCAAGAGGAAAAGGAAAATTCAAAGGTTAACTTCCTATTATTTGTTTTTCATGTAACAAAGTTGTTCATATTACTGCAAGATGTCCTGATAAGAATGACAAAGATGAGAGAAGAGACAAAAAGTATAAAGACAGAAAGGATGACCGAGACTTTAGGAAGTACAAGGATTACAAAGACAAAGGTAAGAAGTCCTGCTATATAACTAAAGAAACTTCTGACAATGATTCTAGCAAATCTGATGAAAATGATATAGAAGTTGTGTATGTTACAATGAAAGATGATTCTAATGATGATGGTGACAAAACTACAATAATTTCTTATATGAGTAAAGGTGATCGTTGGATTATTGACAGTGGTTATTCACATGACCGGTGATAAAGACAAATTGGAAACCTTAGATCAATGTAAAGGTGGTTATGTTAAATTTGTAAATGATACACCATGTCATGTTAAAGGGAAAGGATCAATTCAATTGACTGAAAAAATCATATGTGATGATGTATATTGGGTTGATGATCTTAAGTATAACCTATTAAGTGTTTCATAGCTGAATACTTCTGGTTACAGAGTTCAATTCCATCATAGGAAAGTGAATATCTATGATGCCAATGGAGAATTAGATGGAGGTGGTGAGAAAACAAAAGGTAACTTGTTATATCTAGATTTAGCTGATGAGACATGCTTGTTTTAACAATATAATGATGTTTGGTTATGGCATAAAAGGTTGTGTCATGTAAACTTTGATAAATTGGTAAGCATAAGCAAATTGAAAAGGTTAGAGGGATGCCTAAGTTAAAGAAACCTGAAAAATGCAATGTGCAAGAAATGTCAATTAGGAAAGATGACTAAATCTAGTTTCAAAATAAAAACTCATACTTCTAAGAATATTCTAGAATTGGTTCATACTGACCTTTGTGGACCTATTGGTCAGAAAAGTTACTGTGGAGACAAATATTTTATCTTATTTGTTGATGATTACTCTAAAATGATGACTATTATATTTCTTAAAGAAAAATATGATGCATTCCAATTGTTTAAGTGGTACTTGGAAAAAGTTGAAAAGGAGATAGGTGAAAATCTAAAATGTCTGAGATTTGATAGAGGAGGCGAGTTTATTTCTAATGAGTTTAATAAGTTTTGCAATCACAGAGGAATAAAAAGATAGATGTCTGCACCTAGGACTCCACCACAGAATGGTATATCTGAAAGAAGAAATAGATCTATCATGGATTGTGCTAGAACACTAATGATGGAGAAAAATGTTGCACAAAAATATTGGAGAGAAGCTATAAGTAAACTAGTTTATACCCTGAACAGAGTACAAGTCAAGAAAGGTACAAATACTACACCTTATGAGCTATGGTATGGATATACACCTAGTATAAGCTACTTTAAAGTTTTTGGAAGTATATGTTTCATACTAAAGGATAATAGAAATGGAAAAATTGATGCTAAAGGTGAGGAAGGCATATTTCTTGGATATTCAACTAAGAGTAAGGCATATAAGTGTTTAAATTCTAACACTAAAAAAATTGTAGAAAGTGCAAATGTTAGAATTGATGAATATGCTGAAAGAAATAAAGAAGAAAGCATGAATGAGCCTGAGAGTTAAAAATCATTAACCTATCCTGATGAGGTAGATTCTAAAAAATTACCTAAGACTAAAACTGAAGTTGCTGAGCAATAGTCTGCACGTGCCGAGTCATAGAACGAAATTGTTGGGAAATAGGAGGTGACTGCCGAGCTATCTGATGGAGATGCTGAGTCACAGTTTCAACCTAAACTGAACATGAATGATCAATTTGAAGCACATAAAGAACCTACTTTGGCAAAGTATGTTAGCAGGAACCATAAACATGATCAAATCATAGGAGAAAAAGATTTTGCAGTCATGACAAGAGGTAAAGTGAGAGAAGACACCTGCTTGTTATGTGATTTTGAGCCTAAAATAGTAAAATATGCTTTAGACAATGAAGACTGGATTCAAGCCATGACCAAAGAAATTGAATAGATTGAAAAGAATAATACTTGGACACTTGTACCTAGGCCGAATGATAAAAATGTAATTGGTACTAAGTGGGTATTCAGAAACAAGCTAAATGAGCATGGACAGGTAACAAGAAACAAAGATAGACTGGTATGCAAGGGTTATGTACAAGAGGAAGGAGTTGATTATGGAGAAGCATTCACCCCAATTGCAAGATTGGAAGGTGTCAGAACCTTACTTGCATATGCAGCCTACAAAGGATTTGAAGTCTATCAAATGGATGTGATGTCAGCATTTCTAAATGGAATATTAGGAGAAGAAGTCTACATTGAAAAAGCTAATATATTTGTAGACCCAAGAAAAAGGAATATGGTTTTCAAGCTACACAAAGAACTATATGGACTGAAGGAAGCACCTAGAGCATGGTATGAAAGATTGCACGACTATCTGATGAAGATTGGATTTGCAAGAACAAATGACAACAACAATCTGTATTTGAAGACAAAACAAAGTAAAGGTACTTTATTAGCTGAAATTTTTGTTGACATTATCATTTGTGGTCAAGATATGTTATGCCAAGCATTTTCAAAGGAGATGCAAACTGAATTTGAGATGTCTATGTTTGGTGAGATAAAAAATTTTGTTGGCTTACAAATATATCAGATGGAGAATGGTATCTATATTACTCAATCAAAATATGTCAAAGAGATACTAAAAAATTTTGGAATGGAAGATTCAAAACCACTAAGTAATCCTATGGCTACTGGATAGAAGATAACCAAAAATGATGAGATAAAAGAAGTAAATCAAACACTGTACAGGTCAATGATTGGAAAGCTATAATATATTGTACATAGTAGACCTGATATTGCAATATCTATTGGTATTGTTTCTATATTTTCTGCCAATCCCAAAGAAACTCATATGATGGCAGTAAAAAGGATTCTGAGATATTTGAAAAGAACAGATGACTATGGTCTGTATTACAGAAGGAATGAGAAATTTGAACTTAGAGCTTATACTGATTCTGACTAGGCTAGAAATGTAGATGATAGAAAAGCACCACAGGAGGAGCATTTCTTTTGGGAAAAAGATCAGTCTCTTAGACAAACAAGAAACAAAACTGCACCTCCCAATCTACAGCTGAAGCCGAGTATGTGGCAGAAGTAGTTAATTGCTCTAATATTGTGTGGTTGAAGATACTATTGAAAGGTATGAAAGAAGAGATCACAGAACCAATTGTCATATATTGTGATAACACGAGTGCCATTAATATTTTGAAGAACCTATAATGCCATCTAAGATAAAGCATATAGCTATCAAGTATCATTACTTGAGGGAGCTAGTTCAGAATAAGGAAGTGAGACTGGAATATGTGAACACTAAGGAACAATTAGTAGACATATTTATAAAGGCACTACCCAAGGATGCTCATGAGTATCTGCGAGGTAAATTGGGGGTGATTCCCCTAACTAAAGCTATTTAGTTCAGAATGATATTGTTGCATCAAATGTTATATTCATAATATTTTCCACATTGATGCACAGACAGTCGCACTTTAGGATGCTGCCTAAAGTTGTGAAAAGATAGACAAGGATAGTAAAAGAGTATAAGTTATAAGCAAGATGATAGGTACAACATGATACAGAGTTTAGAATAGAATAATCTGCATGATGAAGATGTCAACATCTTTGGTATTGTTGTCAAAGAGGGAGAAGTTTACTGAAAGAGGGAGAATTATACTGAGATAGATACAGGGAAAGTTTACTACATAGAGGAAAAGAGATAGATGAACAGAAACAAAAATATATCAGTGTGATTATAGACACAGAGGGAGTAATGTTTTATAGATGAGAATAAGAATGAAGCTAAAGACATTAATAAAAATGTGTTCATAGAAGGAACATAGGCACTTTTTGGGTTGTATGGTAACTATATTTGTAATATTATTGTTTTATAGTTTTGTGTTTCCATCAATACTAAAGAGGGAGATTATTGGAAATATTGTTTGGAAAGCTACAATAGAAATAATTATTGTTTTGTCATTGATGTCAAACCTTAACTGGTGAGACTATTTCTATCTATTTAATAACCATATCTATTGATTGATGGAGGAGATTTAAGAAGAAGACCAAGAAGAATGGTTGAGTTATGAGGAATTACAAAGGGTACTTTATCAGTTGGCACATTGGCAAAGTGATATGTTGTTTATCTTTCACTGATAGTTTACTGAGAATAGTTAGTGCCAAGAAACTTTTTGTGTTGGCCGAGCACCAGTGTGTGCCGAGCATATTGTCTATATGTGCCGAGCGTTAGTAAATTCCCGAGCAATTTTTGTGTCGGCCGAGCAGCAGTATTTTGATGATTGATGAGATTAAAGATCTTTGGCCGACATAGTTTATTTTATTGGGATATGTAAAGTTAATTAAGGATAAGCATGCCTAATCCACACTATGTAAATGCATGGGTAACCGTAATTAATGCATGGATAAAAGATTTAATTGGTGATTGTATTGGAGGAATAAATTAAATGTAATGATGGAAAGATCCATTGGATCTGACCTAACCTAATATCTACGATCTTGATTAAGTGGAAAAAATATGTATCTAACCTAGATGGAGAGGTATATGATAACCTCAAGGGGTTATTCATGAAATAGCAAAGGTAGCTATGGATACAAAGTATGCAAGAGGATTACAAGGTTAATTGACTGATTAGCTAGATCTAAGCAAAGAAGGTTGAGCAGAGAAGCAGAGAGAGATTGCTTGACAAACTCCCAAGTAGATCTAGAGTTTGAGATGAGAATGGAGGCCACTCAGTAAATTAGCATTAGAGCTGAATTGGATCTGGATTGCAAAGTAAGTTGTTTAAATCATATCAAACTTGCTGATTACTTTCTAACCATTGTATTAGTTGAATTCCTTAAACCAGGTTGACCTAACAATCATTGTATAAATGCTTTGAGCAAGGTGACATCTAGATTGGAATGTTCTAAGTCCTCTAACAAGGCCACTACTAATAGGTTGTTTAAATCATTTAACCAGGTCACAGTTAGCAATGTTTTTTGTAACCTTTAATAGAGTTGGCTCTTAACAGAGCATCACTTAAGAAGAGTGAAAACTTGATAGCATGTTATTGGTGGTTTTTCCCAAATTGGGTTTCCACATTGAATACTGGTGTCGACTTGTGTGAATGTGTATATTATGTTTTACTGTTATGTTTCTGCAAGCTTATTTCATCTAAACAGTAAATTGCATACTTATTTTGTTGACTTATGCTATCACTGTCGAGCAGATCTGAGTTGTTTAATTTGGTATAAAGTTTTAAATGGGAACATCTAAACCTGTGGATAACTGATTCACCCCCCTCTTAGTTATTGTAAATTCATTCTAACAAAAACATGCCCCATGCCCCAAGTCCTCTAGATATGCATCCTGAGGAGACTTATTAGACAAGGACACTCAACGAAAATCAATAACAATCAACACACAAAGAAAAGATCATGACATAGCTCAAGCATTTAGTGTTGTGTTTAAAAATTGAAGTGTGTTAACTGATACTGAGTTCTGAGGATAAGGATCAAATGCTTGCAAGTAGGTAAGATCACATGACAAAACTGGGTAAGACCAAACTGATAAGTGTTGAAAAACACTCGATGTCAGGGGTTGTATTGAAAAATACATTTGGGGTGGTGTTGAAAGACACCATTTTTGTGGTGTCCTAAAGACTAACACATCCAAGAGACCAAAGCTAACATAGTTATGCACCCTAGACAAAGACAAAGACCAATTCCAAACCAAGGCAATAAGGACAAGGCATGGTGGAGAAAGGAATTGTCGAGGACATGCACTAAGAAACAGGGATGCAAAGGCCTCAAGTAGACCATGTTTCCAAGCTTTCACCACTTGCAATTTATTACAATTTTTTTCTACCAAGGCACTTGTTTCCAGGTTTTCACCTATGCACTTTTTCTATTTTTTTTGAATTTTTGAATTTTTTTGATTTTTTTTTTTTTTGTATTTTTGGAATATATAATTTTTTGGAGATAAATCAAAGCGCCTATTGCTAGTTTTCACTAAGATGATCATTTTTTTAGGACATTTTCTAATTTTTAGAATTTTTGACAATATATCATTTTTTTTTTTAGGATCAATAACTATGTACAAAGGGTGCCCCCAGACAGAAAGGGCATCATGGCTAGAACTTCTTTATGTGCAAGACATTGATAGGATCAAGGAGATGCTCTCCCTCTGCTATAGATATTAAATAAGAACCTAACCCAAAACCTACTATGATGATGTAAGGTCCAAGCCAATTAGGTTCAAATTTTCCCTTTTGATCTCCATGTTGTTGATTCTTAGGATTTTCACGTAGGAAAAGATCTCCCACTTGGAATTCTCTAGGGAAAACCTTTTTTTTGAAGGATTTGGACATGAGATTTTGATAAACCCTCATATGGTCAAATGATGCTTGAAATTTTTCATCTAGAAGTTCTAACTGTTGAAGTCTCATGGTGCGATAGTCTTTATCTGTAACTAGACCTTTGAGGGAAACTCTAGGTGAAGGAATCTTAACCTCCAAAGGTGACATTGCTTTAGCGCCATATGCAAGGGAAAAATGAGTAGCCCCAGTAGGAGTATGAATACTCATTCTATAGACCCACAAAGCTAAATTTATCTATAAGTGCCAGTCTCTACCATTCTTACAGACTATTCTATGCAATATTTTAAGAATAGTTTTTTTTATGCCTTTGCTTGACCATTTCCTTACAAGAAGTAAATGGAGGACCAATGTTGTTTAATCTTGAATTTCTTGCAGAGTTGTTTAAGGTCCTTATTTTTGAATTGGCCTCCATTGTTAGTGATAATCTTGGAAGGTAATCCATATCGATAGATGATATGGTTCAAAATAAATAGAGAAACTATCTTGCCTGAGGCAACAAAAATTGGGACAACCTCTACCCATTTAGTGAAGTAATCAGTAGCAGTGATAATAAACTTGTGTCCACCTGATGAGTTGGGATGAATCTTCCCAAAAAGATCAAAGGCCCAGCGCTGAAATGGCCAATGAGATATAGAAGGAATGAGCTCCCTTCCTACAACATGTATCAGGTTACCATGTTTTTGACACTTTTCACATGACTTTGCAAAAGCTACTGCGTCAATCTGTATTGTAAGCCAATAGTACCCTGCCCTAAGAAAACTTTGGGCCATGGCAAGACCATTGGAATGGCCCCCACAGATGCCCTTGTGGATGTCAACTAACGATTGGTCAAATTTTTCCTTTTCTAAGCATCTAAGAAGTGTTCCATCTAGACCCCTCCTATACAAATCACCATAGATAAGGTAATTGTGAGAGGCATTTTGGGTAAGGTTTCTGCATTCAGATGGGTTAAAGGTTTTAGGAATAATACCATCACGAAGGTATGAGTAAATGGCACTGTAATGGGATGAATCACAACCAATGAGGGTAAAAAATGAAATGAATTTCTTGGGAGTCATAGATAGGGTTATGTAGCTCTTCTACCAGGAATTCAAATCTAGATTCATGTTTCTCTAACTGAAGGAGTGAAGCAAGTGTAACCATAGCATCAACCATTTTCTTGTAAGGTACCAGTTTCACATTTTTTGTTTGATACTCATCATTAACTTGGTTGATTATCAGCTGTGAATCCCCATAGATGTGTAACTCTATGATTCTTCATTCTATGGCCATTTTAAGTCCATTTGTTAAAGCTTCATACTCAGCAATGTTGTTTGTAAATGGGACCAATAACTTGTAAGACTTAGGAATCATGTACCCATGAGGAGAAACAAACAACACACCAACTCATGAACTATTTTGCATAAAGGATCCATCAAAGAACATCTTCCATGTTCTTTCAGTCATATAAATGAGGTGCTCATATGGGAAGTCAACTTGAATAGGTGTAGTATCTTGCAATGGAAAATCAGCCAATTGATCTGCTATGGCTTGTCCTTTGATTGCTTTATGCTCAATGTACTCTATGTCAAATTATTAAAGTATCATCATCCATTTAGCAAGTCTACATGTGAGTGCAGCCTTACCTAGAAAATACTTGAGTGGATATGTTTTTTCTATGATGTGTATAATGTGCGCAAGCATGTAATGTCACAACTTTTGGTAAGCAAACAGAACTGCAAGGCAAGCTTTCTCAATGTTGGTGTAGTTAACCTCATATGAAACAAGAGTGTGGCTAAAGTAGTATATTGATATTTCTTTCCCATGTTCATCAAGTTGAGCTAGTAATGCCCCCAAGGAATATTTTATCACTGAAATGTATAGAATAAGTGATTTCCCTGGGATATGAGGAATTAAAATAGGAGCATTTGCCAAATATTTCTTGATTTGATCTATTCTCTTTTGACAATCCTCATTCCAAACACATTTGAATCCCTTGTGTAAGTTCTTGTTGAAGGGTTGAGCTTTATCTTCCAAATGTGAAATGAATCTCCCTTTGGATTGAAGATATCCTTGAAGACTCTTGATTTGACTAATTTTTCTAGGAGGTGGCATATCTATGATTGCTTAGACTTTTTTAGGGTCTACCTCTATTCCTTTTGCTAAAATGATGAATCCTAGTAGTTTTCCAGAGGTTACTCCAATTGCACACATTTTAGGATTTAACCTTAGTTAAAATTATTCCATGCAATCTAGAATGACTTCTAAATTGTCTAAGTGTGTATCTCTCTTCTTAGACTTGGCCAAGGTGTCATCCACATAATATTCCATGTTTTTATGCATCATGTCATGAAAAATGGTTTTCATAGCTCGTTGATAGCTGGCTCCTACATTTTTAATCCAAAAGGCATAATGTTCCAACAATAGGTAACCCTTGCACAAGTGAATGCAGTCTTTTCTTGAACTTCAGGAGCTATCTTAATTTGATTGTACCCAGAAAAACCATCCATTAAGCAATAAATCTCATAACCCGTAGTCATATCCACTATCATGTCTATATTGGGAAGTGGAAAGTCATCCTTTGGGAATGCTCTATTAACATCTCTAAAATTTGTGCAAACTCGAAAGGGTTTGTCATGTTTTGAAACTGGGACAATGTTTGATATCCATTCAGCATAGGCAATAGCTCTTATGAATCATGTACCAAGGAGTTTTGCTAATTTTTCTTTGACTAGGAGAGAGATGTGAGGATGCATCTTTCTCAACTTTTTTTTAACTTGTTTGACACCTAGAGCTATGGACAAGCGATGCATGATAAGATTAGTGTCCAACCCTGGCATATCTAAATAAGTTCATGCAAATTTGATCTTTTTTCTGTAAGAACTTAGTGTAGGCTTATTTTTCTTGTGGTGTCAAGGATTTAGCCAAGTGTACAATCTGTGGAGCCTCATCTGTACCCAAATTGACTGCTTGTGTTGGTTCAATAAGCACCAAAGATCTATCTTGAAAGTAGCTAGGGAGATGATCAAGTACCTCATCCTCATGCACCTCATAAAGGTTTTCGCCCTTGGATACATCATTTCTTTTTACTTTTTTTGGGTCCAACACTGCCACACAATGGTTTTTGCCATCAGAACTCCTATTCTTTTGATTTCATTTTCTTTTTATTTTGTGAATAAGGTACTTCATGTTTGGCTCAGTCATGCTGGTAACTAGTTTACTGGTGGAAGAGACTATAGGTTCAATAGCATTTAAGTAATAGGCTATCTCATAATCATTTTGAAATATTAAGAGCTCAGGTTCTTGATAGCATTGGGATCATTTGATGAGGTCAGGATGGACAAGGGGTAAGTCAATGACTAGTTCAAGGTTGTAAATGTGAATGATATCATCTCTAGCGACCAAAGAGTCAGAGTTCATCAAGTATCCTTCTAAGCTACCCAAATTGGTATTCGTCCTAACAAGTGAAGAATCGTCCACTAAGGAAACATGTGGGTTCAAATCCTCTAATCCTACATGTGACTTGTCAGCTACCTCAGGTTGAGAACTATAAGTGTGGATGACATAAACATCCATGTCAACTATGGAAGGCTCTGAGAAGGAGTCCCATTCATACTCATATGAACTTGTGTTTGAACTACGACTAGGATGCTTACACCATGAGGGTTTGAGACCTTTTGATGTGGAAGGTCTAGTGTCATCAAGGGTAACACCTTCTCTTTCCATTAAATGAACACGATTCTTTCATTGACATTCTCTGAAAGGGTCTTCTACATCTTATTCATCTTGTTCTAAAGTCGCAACTAACTCATGAGTGATTAGAATATCTTAATCTCCCTAAAAGAGATTAGTGGAAGGGACCCAATATTCACACATATCTTGCTGATTTGTCAAATTAGGTATGTATTATAGTTCATCTTCACTATCTGACTTATCAAGGATAGGAGTAGTGTGCTTTTTGTGATTTCCAAATCTTAGGTCAACCGTCTTCTTAGACATGGATCCAAAAAGAGCATGATCAAGAGGTTTGGCCCTAAAATCCAATCTATGATTAAGAGGGCCATCTCTAGGATAGCCCATATGTTTGACAAAAGTATACCCTCTTCCATAAGCCTTAGGAGAGGGAGAAAAGTTCTCATTGTGCATGTATTTTTTTTCTCTATAAATCCAGTCTCTAACAAACGTCTCCTCTTTCTCATCTTTAATAGGCACTAAGGACTCTACAAACATGCCAAATAAAGTCATAGATGAAGAGGAAGGTCTCTTTTATTGTTAATACTTTCCATAAGACTTGAGCTTGTATTTACATTTAGCTAAGGTTGCATCAAAATCTTTTTCTTCTCTATTGAGGGGAACATGAGCTCCTACTGAAATTGAGTTAACAGATAAAGTGTTATCCCTAGGTATACAAATCTCTATTCCATTGTAAGAGAACTTAACACATTGATGATAGGTAGATGACATTGATTTCATATCATGAATCCACGACCTATCAAGCAAGATATTGTATGCAAGGGGGATAGCATCAACTATTTGAAATAAAATATCTTTTTCAACAGGGCCATTCCTAATAGGAAGGACAACCAACCCCTTGGAACTTATTTCCACCTCATCATAGGATTTGATGATGATCATTTTCCTAGTATCTATGACTTGTTTAGAATAACCCAAGTTTTTCAAAAGACTAAAGGAACAAATATTAAGCCCAGCACCCCCATCGATCAACACACTCCTAACATAGGTTTTGTGGATCATGATCTCAATATGAGGAGCGAGATTGTGTGGGTGGATCAAATATTTATCATCATCCTCTGAAAATGTAAGGTAATGATGGCTAGCAATATGGTTAACCATGTTCTAGAATTGATCAACATCTAAGTGGTTGGGGACGTTCGCTGCACGCAAAGCATCCTCAAGGACTTGTTTTTGTCTTGGGGACAAATATAAGAGCTCAAAGATTAAAATCTAAGCTGGGGTTTTTTGCAACTGATCAAAAATATTATAGCTTTCCTTAGGATTGACTGCTGGTTTTGAGGTGACATTCTTGGATGCCACTTGTTTTGGTTTATTTGATTGAGTTGAACTAGGTCCTTTAATGACAATGGTACCTTGACTTTGTGTGACAAAATTGAGAGTTTTCAATGACACTCTAGAGTTAGGACCCCTTAGCACCATGAAAGGTTCTTCATCAAAGATAGGAGGAGAGTCCATGTCTAGATCATAACCATAGGGATATTTACCCCTCATCATGTTGACATTTTCTTCAACAACTTCAAGCATGTTGAGAACATTATCTGCATCTGTGTAAGTGTAATTGATCTCAGCCTTGCCATTATTAGCTTCAGAGGTTTTCCCCCTTCTCATACTTGGGAAAATGTTCTTTGAATGCCTTATGATCAGTGTTGGTGTTCAATCCATCTACCTTAAGTTTTCAATTCTCAATGAGATCTTGGATGATTTGTTTGAGTTTCCAACAGTTTTCAATATCATGTCCAATGTCGTTGTGAAACTTGCAAAAGGCTTTCTCATTGCACCAATGTGGCTTAACATCAGGTATATAATGCTTTGTGGGATCTTGATGATGTGCAAGGTTGTTAGCAACAAGTTTTTTCAATACATCCTCATATGAATCACCAAGTTTTGAAAACTGACATCTTTCTTTCTTAGGCCTATCTTGGTATCTTGGCTTGTTCTCTTGTTGATTAGATACATTGAGTTTCATGGCTTGAACAACACTAAACAAGTGGAGCACAGTTTGATCTTTGGGTTGGGAGGAGTCCACAACTCCATCATTGACCACTTGTTTGTTCCTTTATCTTTGTTAGGGTTTTTGTTATTTTGACCATTGTTGTTGTTGTTCTTTCAATGTTTGGTCAAAATTCCTTGTTCTTTCAAAACATCCTCAATCCTACATGCGGTTTCAACCATGGTGTCAAAGGAATAAAAAACCATCTTCCTAACTTCATATTGCATTTAGGGAACCAAGTTGCAAACAAGGATGTCAATATTTTCATTTTCAAGAATGGTCCTAGAGTAGCGAGAGCATTGCCATCTCCACCTTTGCAAGAAAGTAACAAAGGATTCCCCTTGATTTTTCTTTAAGTTACATAAGTTCAACATGGTGATAGATCTTGAAAGATTGTATGCAAAGTGTTGAACGAATCTCTGGATGAGCTCTTTTAAATTCTTAACGGGGGGATTTATGTTGGTGAACCATTCCATCACTTCACCCTTAAGACTCCTTGGGAACAATCTCATGAGGTACGAGTCATCTTGATGGAACTCAAAACTTGTGGTATAAAATTGGCGTACATGATCATGTGGATCGCCATTTCCATTATACTTTTCTTTGTTTTTCTCTAAATATTTCTCCACATACTGCTAGAAAAGTGGTTCTTGTTGCATTTTCATGAAGTCCTAGGAGGTGAGGTCAAAACTAAAGCTACTACTACCCCATATTGTGAACCATGGTGAGCATGTTTTGAAGGTTGTCTTGAGTTCCTAGGAGGTGTTAGTCTCCTATAATGATCATGTCTTGAAGCCCTTATTCCTCTAGGGATAGGAGATCATGACGGTGTTCTTGAATGTCTTCCACTTCATGGAGTCTTGGGAGGGGTGGATGGAGGAGAGTTGTTTCCACCACCAACACACATGTTGTTGAGTTGATATTAAAGTTGTTGAGCCAAGAGTCTATCTTTCCCTTCCTGAAAGGTTTTCCTTTCTATCTCCAACAAGGCTTGTCTTTTCAACTCTAGGAATCTAAATTTCTCTTCCTTTGGATCTTGTTCAGCTAGGAAGGCTTTCTTTTCATGCTCATAAAAAAAAGAAATTGTTAGTAATAACTGAGAGGGAGGGGGTGAATCAGTGGTCTCAAAATTTTATCCTTCAAACATTAACCACCAATAAAATAAAACTAATATTATTAAGTCCCTACAAGATGCATGCGATGAAATATTTATAATGATTTGACTATTTGTCTATTTTACTTGTTTTTCCTTATTCTCCTTGATTACCGATAAGCAGTATAACTATTTACTGAAACTCAGTAAATAAGCAGAGTATACCGGTCAACTTAGTTTTAACTATGTTAGATACAAAACAATAAAGAAATGAATCATACACACATAACACATAAATTTTTAATGTGGAAACCCTATTAAAGGAAAAACCACTGGGACCGATAACCCAAATTTTCACTCTTCTAAAGTGAGCCCTGTCAATAGGTAGCGGGAAAATCAAATGCTACTTTCATGAATTAACCTTTTTGGCACTCCTTTGGATGTACCTCAATATATAGAAGACTATTAAGTCCTACTCTATTAAGAGACTTGATGCTTCAATGGTTAAAATGAAACACTATGACCTATTTCTAATGCAACTTTGAATTGCAAATTTTCATATCTATTTAAGTACATTATCTCTCTGATCAATGTATCAATTCAATGCTTTGTACTCCACACTTTCTACTCTATGATACTGTGCTTCAATGTTCTTCAGTGTCTGCATAATTCTTTAGCTCTCCTTCAGATTCATTGATCAAGACTGTACGAAGTTATTCTTCATCAGTTTCTCTTCAACATCCTCTTTCTATTCACTCCCCTTAATCCCCTTTTTATGTGATACAAAAATGAATTAAGCTTGTCTCTTATATAGACATGATATTCATTGTTTCTTGATTCTTGATTCTTGCCGTGAAAAACAATCCAGCAAATTGATTTAAAGCACAACTCTTGATTTATCTCATAGTTATCTTCTTACCAACTATACAAATATTCTTTAAATCAATAACTTAACTTTGGTCAAATAAAACAAAGAAAAAAACCAGTAAAGTCTATCTTTAGCTCTTGCCAGCAAGATATTTTTTCATTTTATGAACTCTCTGTTCTGTCGGTCATCTCTGTAGTTAGTTGTCGGTGACAACTGATAGTTCCATCTGCGTGACTCCAGTTATCTTCTGGATCTTCATCCATTGGGCATCATTGGATTTTTACTCATCGGGCAACTCTATTTTTAGTTTATTGGGCATCCTATGGTTCTGCTTCATCAGGCAACACTGTCTTCTGCTTTTCGGGTATCACTGTCACTTTTCTTCTTTGTCTTTACTGATGGTGTGCACTCCATTGGTGTTATCTGTCACTTAGTGAATACTTGACTTTTATGAATTGTTGAATGCATAACCTTTGTTCCATTGATTCTCTAAAGTCTTTGGCATTATGTACATGACCGTACAGATGATATCAAGTTGAAATCAATGATAATACAAACCATTAACTGATTTAATTCCTTGCATTACCTTTAACTTAACATTATAAAAAATTCAATCAGTTACATGTCATCAATCTCTCCCTTTGGCATTGATGGCAAGATACTATATTATCACACTATACTATTTCTAATACAATATGAAATACAACAGTTGAGATTCATCAAACTACCAATCTTCTTAATCTGATAACCGATAAATGTTTGAACTCCGGTAATCTCTGTTTTAGCTTAGATTTGATTCTTGCATCTCTTTGTCTTCTGATGTGCTGATTCCTCTTCTTGTGTCAATTTCTCTCCTTTGACTATTCTCTCAATTGTGATTTCATTTTCTCTTTTCAGCAACTCTCCCTTTGTGTAATATTTTATACAACTGTCTCTCCCTTTGGATATAATCTCTCCCTATTGGAGTAATCTGATAATGGATAATCTCTCTCTTTTTTAGAAGAATGTGATGATATGGATAATTCTCTCCATTTGACAACAATGCCAAACAAATATCTCACAGATATCTAACATTCATGTCGAACAATCTTTTCTCTCCATCCATAACATATTCCTCGAATTTCCCTTATCCATCTGCAATACAACAATATGCTCTGGTGGTCAGTTTTGGTATATAACTGTCTATATATAAATGTATCTTTGAAGTTCATCTCTTTGCTTGCATCAACATGAATGATATTCTGATAATATGTAGGTTGATGTAGCCTTCAGTCATATTACTGACTGGTAGACAAGAGATTGACCCCTAGTCTCTTTCTCAAGTACTCAAATGTATCCTTGGGTAGTGGCTTGGTGAAGATATCATCTAATTATGCTTTTGATTGCACATACTCAAGTATCACCTCTTTTTCTTGAACTTTTTCTCTCAAATAATGATGCTTTATTGCAATGTGTTTAGTCTTGGAATGCATGACTAGATTCTTGGAAATGTTTATTGCACTGGTGTTATCACAATAGATAATTACTAGTTCTGATATCTTCATATTCATACCTTCCAGTAACTGTTTGATCCATGCAATATTTGAGCAATTTGCAGCAGCAACAACATACTCTAATTCTGTAGTAGATTGAGAGATGCATCCTTGCTTCTTGCTAATCCATGTGACAGGTCTGTCACCCATAAAGAATGCTCCTCCAATTGTGCTCTTCTAGTCATCAAGATTTCCAACCCAGTCAACATCGATAAACACCTTAATTTCAAGTTTTTCATATCTTCTATACCATAAGCCAAATTCCTCAATGTTCTTCAAATATCTTAGAATTCTTCTCATAGCAGTCATATGTGATTCCCTAGGGTTAGCAGAAAATCTAGCAACAATTCCTATTGCATGTGCAATATCTAGTCTAGTGTGTACAACATACATGAGTTTTCCAATCATTGATCTATACAAAGTCTGATTTACCTCTATTGTCTTGTCCTCCTTTGTTAACTTACATCTAGTAGCCATTGGTGTTCCAACTGGTTTGGAATCTTCCATCTTGAATATTTTTAGGACCTCTTTGATGTATTCGGACTATGTAATGAAACTACCTTCACTTTGTTGAATGATCTATAGACCAAGAAAGAACTTGATCTCTCCATACATAGACATTTCAAACTCTTTGCTCATCTCATTAGCAAATGATTTTCATATCATATCATTGCCTCCAAATATGATTTTATCAACAAATATTACAGCAATTTAAGTGTTAGCATTAGTATCTTCTTTCAAATAAAGATTACTATTTTCACTAGTCCTTACAAATCCAATACTTATAATATAGGAACGAAGTTGTTCATACCAGGCTCTAGGAGCTTGTTTCAATCCATACAAGGCTTTGTGAAGTCTGCATACCATGTTTCTCTTGTCTGTATCGACAAACCCCTCCGGTTGGTCAATGTATACCTCTTCTTCAAGTATTCCATTTAGTAATGCTGACTTGACATTCATTTGATATACTTTTAATCCTTTGAATGCAGCATAAGAAAGTAGTATTCTTACTCCTTCTAGCCTACCAATAGGTGCAAAGGTCTCTCCATAGTCTATACCTTCTTCTTGTGCATACCCCTTACATACTAGTCTTGCTTTGTTTCTTGTGACTTCTCCATTCTTGTTCAGCTTATTCCTGAATATCCATTTTGTACCAATGACATTTTTGTCATTTGGTCTTGGCACAAGTGACCATGTCTTGTTCTTCTCAATCTTTTCAATCTCATAATTCATAGCACTTATCCATTCCTCATTATCTAGTGCAACATTGAAATTTTTTTGCTCAAAATCAGAAATTAAACAATTTGAGGTTAAAGACTTGCTTCTTGTTCTTGTACCAACTTTCTTATCTCCTATGATCTCGATCTCTAGATGGTTCCTTCTTACATATCTTGCAATTAAAGGTACAACTCTTTGTGTATCATCTTGACCATTATTTTGATCTTCATTCTGTTCTTCATCACCTTGCACATTATTTTGATTACTATCCTGACCATACGTAACAACAGTCTGACCGTTGGTTGCAACATTCTGTTGTTCTAGAATTAAGCACTTTTGCTCGAGTAGAGTATTGGGTTCTTCAAATTATACAAACTTGTTGTAGTGCTCTAGTTCTTTTGTGCTTTCCAACTCATTCTTTTTTGCAAATTCATTAATCTTTACATTTGCACTTTCAACAATTGTGTTAGAAGCTTTGATAAGACATTTATAAGCTTTGCTCTTCATGGAATACCCTAGAAAAATACCTCTATCACTTTTGGCATGAATATTTCCATTTCTATCATCCTTTAAGACATAAAATTGACTACCAAAGATTTTGAAGTAACTTACATTGGGTGTTTTACCATACCATAGCTCATAAGGTGTCTTTTTTGTGTCCTTCAATTGTAATATTTTTAGTGTGTAGACAACAATACTGATAGCTTCCCTCTAAAATATGTGGGTGATGCCTTTCTCTATCATCAGTGTTCTAGCACAATCAACTATTGATCTATTCCTTCTCTCAGTAATCCCATTTTGTTGTGGTGTTCTTGGTGCAGAAACCTGTCTTTTTATACCATGCCCATTATAGAAATTAGTGAATTCATCTGATATAAATTCTCCTCCTCTATCTGATCTCAAACATTTAAAATCCTTACCACTTTGTTTTTTTACCATAGCCTTATACCATTTAAACATCTTCAATGCTTTAGATTTATCTTTTAGAAACATGACTGTCATCATTCTAGAGTAATCGTCAAAAAAGAGAATAAAATATCCATCTCTATAATAACTCTTTGTCCTCATTGGTCCACATAAATCACTATGGACTAATTCTAGAATGTCATCAGATGTATGGGTTTTACTTTTGATACTAAACTTAGTCATTTTACCTTTTTGACAATTTTTGCACATGATGTTGTTTGGCTTTGTCATCGTCGGTAAGCCTCTTAGATTTCTCCTTCTGCTTATTTTCATCATGTTGTCAAAATTCACATGACAATCTCTTGTTCCACAACCATATGTCTTCATTTCTAGTCATTAAGATAGTGGTGTTAGTATCCACAACCATATGTCTTCATTTCTAGTCATTAAGATAGTGGTGTTAGTATCATTTAAATATAATAAGTTACTTTTAGTCTCTTCACTGGTACCAATCAGTTTTCTTTATTCATTGAAGATCTTTGCCTTCTTATTATCAAATGCTACTCTATGACCTGAATTATTCAGCTAAGAAATAATCAATAGATTATAATTCAATCCTTTTACCCAATAAGAATTTTCACATTTAATCAAGTTATTCAACATTATAGTTCCTTTACCTTCAACTGGACAAGGTGTATCATTACCCATTCTTATTGTACCACTATTATAATACTCAAAAGTGTTAAACCTTTCTTTATCACTGGTCATGTGGTGAGTGCAGCCACTGTCTATAATCTAGATGTTATTCTTGCTAACCTTAGATATGAGTGAAATTTATACATACCTTTCATCTTTCTCTGACTCATCCTTCATAGCTACAAATACCATCTTGATGTCTTCATCAGGTTCGGTGTCAGTATCTTCATCTTTGCAAGTAGCTAGATAGCTAGCCTTCTTTCCTTTGTCCTTGTAGTCTCATGTATCTCTTCTTTCTGATTTTCGGTAACCTCTGTAATCTTTGTTATCACCTCTGTTAGATTTCTTCTCAAAAGATCCGTCATTACTTCTGTCATCTTTCCTTCTATTTGGACATCTTGCAGCAAAGTGTCCAATCTCTTTACAATTAAAGAATACAAGTGGTAACTTGCCTTTGTATTTACCTTTTCCTCTCTGCATTGTTCTAGCCATAAGTGCTTCTATTTCATCTAGATCTTCATCTTCACTTTCACTTTCACTATCTCTTCTAGATGCGTGTCTATGACTTGATTTTCTTATTCTCATAGAAGACTTAAATACAGACTCTAATTTTGGTAAGAGACTATTATCAAAGTTATTCATCTCAAATGAAATCAGTCTACCAATTAAACTATCAAGAGTAAATGTATTGTTTGCTATTGCTCTCATTTCTGGAATGGCAGAAACTCTAATAGCATATACAGGTAGTAAGGTTCATAAGATTTTACTTACCATTGTCTCCTCTTCAAGTGTACCTGCAACTCCTCATATATAATTGACTAATTTTATCCTTGTGTTGTACTGTGTGATGTTTTCTCCTTCTTTCATTCTGAGATCATCAAATTTTCCTCTAAGGCTTTTTGCCTTGGCTCTTGGAACATTTGTATCACCTCCATATACAAGCTTCAATTTGTCCCATATCTTATTTGCAGTTTTACAATCCTTAACATCTTCAAATTCAGCATTAGAGAGTGAGGAAGAGAACTCTATAACCATGCAGTTGTGTTCATACTTCTCTCTCAATTGATCTACTATCAATACTCCTATAGGAAACACATATTCAGTATCTAGGAATTGAGTAACATCATTACCAATACCTAATAAGTGGAGTCTTATCATGCTTTGCCATGAAGCAAAGTTGTCTTTGTTCAACTTGGGCATATCTTGTCTATTCATCTTGTGATCTTGAATTAGGTCTTGAAACCTTCCTTTCTAAGCACACAATCTTTGATACGAATTGTTAGTAATAACTGAGAAGCGGGGGTGAATCAGTGGTCTCAAAATTTTATCCTTCAAACAATAAGCACCAATCAAATAAACCTTAGATTAATAAGTCCCTACAAGATGCATGTCATGAAATATTTACAATGATTTGACTGTCTGTCGGTTCTCCTCTTCTATCCTTATTCTCCTTGATTACCGATAGTAGTATAACTATTTACCAAAACTCAGTAAATAAGCACAGTATACTGATCAACCCAGTGTTAACTATGTCATATACAAAACAATAAAGAAATTAATCATACACACATAACACATGAATTTTTAACATGGAAAACTTGTTAGGGAAAAAAGCACTAGGACCGGTACCCCAACTTTTCACTCTTCAAAAGTGAGCCCTGTTAGGAGCCAACCCTGTTAAAGGTTACAAACACACTGTTAAATGTGACCTTGTTACATGATTTTATACATAGAGGTTGTCACTTAGTATTAGGCATCTATTGCTACCATCCTTGAATCATCCTCCTTCTTAGATTGTCAATAGGTATTGGGAAAATCCAATGCTACTTTCATGAATAAACCTTTTTGGCACTCCTTGGGATGTACCTCAATATATACAAGACTGTTAAGTCCTCTATTAAGAGACTTGATGATTCAATGGTTAAATTGAAACACTATGACCTATTTCTAATGCAACTTTGAATTGCAGATTTTCATATCTATTTAAGTACATTACCTCTTTGATCAATGCATCAAATCAATTCTTTCTTCTCTGTGATGTTGTGCTTCACTGTTGGTCAGTGTCTATAGAATTCTTTAGCTCTCCTTCAGCTTGATTGATCAGGAATATATGAAGTTATTATTCATTAGTTTCTCATCAACATCCTCTTTCTATTCACTCCCCTTAATCCCATTTTCATGTGATACAAAAATGAATTAATCTTGTCTCTTATATAGACATGATATTCACTATTTCTTGATTCTTCATTCTTGGCATGAAAAAAAATCTAGCCAATTTGATTTAAAGAATAACTCCTGATTTATATTGTAGTTATCTTCTTGCCAATAGTATAAATCTTCTTTAAATCAATCACTTAACTCTGGTCAAATAAAACAAAGAAAACAACCAGTTAAGTCTATCTTTATCTCTTGCTAGCTAGATATTTTTTTGTTTTCTGAACTCTCTGTTTCATCGGTCATCTCTGTAATTAGTTTTCGGTGACAACTGATAGTTCCATCAACATGACTCCAGTTAGCTTTGGGATCTCCATCCATTGGGCATCATTGGATTTTTACTCGTCGGGCAACTCTATTTTCAGCTCATTGGGCATCTTGTGGTTTTGATTCATCGAGAAACACTATCTTCTGCTCATCGGGTATCACTATGACTTTTCTTCTTTGTCTTTACCGATGGTGTGCATTCCGTTGGTGTTATCTGTCACTTAGTGAATACTTGACTTTTATGCATTTCTGAAAGCATAACCTTTGTTCCATTGATTCTCTGATGTCTTTTGCATTATGTACATGACCATACAGATGATATCAAGTTGACATCAATGACAATACAAACCATTAACTGATTTAATGCCTTGCATTATCTTCAACTTAACATTATCAAACATTCAATCAGTTATCAAGAACACAGAAAGACTACCGATGATCAGAAACAAGGTATCAATCAATCACTCAAGATGATTACATTTACATTGCAAGCTTTACAAGATCTGTTATCAACAATTAGAGAGTGCATTCAATATCAGATTAGCATTTATATTGTAGTTTCATTCTAACAAGTGCATCACAACTAAAATCCTTTTGTAGAAGGTGGACTTAATAGTTATTTGATTGATGACATTAAGTTTTTCCATTAGTTTTCTTAAAGGGAAAAACATGATAAAGGTCATCGGTATAGGCATAACCAGTGGATAGAAAGCATACCCGATGAGATGACAATGTCTATCGTAAAAATGCTAAGTATAGAATTGCCTAATGAACATTGACAAGAGTAAAAATGACAAAAAGCATTACCGACGATACAGTTTTGAGAACATCGCCGGTGGAGAAAAAAAGGCACACCTGACAAATATTTTAGTTAAGGGACACCGACATAGTACAAAACCAACAAAAGTGACAAAGCAGCCTGACCATCAGAACCAACAGTCAGTTACAAAACCCGCAAAAAGTGGATCTGACTTTACACGTCAGATAAAACATTGTAATTATATTTATAGAGTTTTATTTGTTTTAGAGCTTTACTTGAGGGTTAAGAAAGCAAAATTGTGAATGTTTTAAAGCATCCTAACTGATCTAAAACATATCTAACTAAAGATCAAGGTCAAGTTGTAAACCTTGGATCTAGAGTTAATTTGAAAAGCGTGAATCAAGAATAGAGCTAGAAAACTAGTATAAATAGATGTTCAATCATTTGTAATAAAAATGGGACTTGTAATAAGTTGATAAATTATAGTAGCCATGGAGAGAATCTAAACAACATAAGAGAATTCATGCAAAGTATAGAAACATATCAAATAAGTTATCAAGAACACATAAAGACTAACGACAAGCAGAGACAAGGTATCACTCAATCACTCAAGGTGATTACATTTACATTGTAAGATTTACAGGATCTATTATCAGCAATTAGAGATTGCATTCACTATGAGATCCAAGATGAAAGATCCAAAGAGGGAAACCTACATGGATAATTACTATCCTGCCTACAAAATAAATGGACACACATATCAGTAATGCTAGAAAAAGAATAAGAAAGCATGGACACCAAAAGAACTTGATAATGGCTAAAAACCAACAAGAGTAGGTAATTCATATGTTTGGGACTATAACACATTGGTAAATTGCACAGCACGTGGAAGGTATGGTCATATATCTACCAATTTTATGAGAAAATGGACTAGAAAACCAAGAGGATGGTTGAATCCAAGTATTTCATGTTTACATTGTCATAAGGTTGGACATGTGATAAAAGATTGCAAAGATCGACTGACATAAACAAGCACTTATCCCAATGGAAACACCAATGATGACATCAAGAACATGAGAAAAAAGATGTGGGTAAAAGCCACAAACACTGAAGGTGCTGGAATAAGCAATGCAAATGATGATGCCCCATCCAATGGATCTGGTGGCATTACTATCTCCAACTAAATTGCACAAGTATGAAATTGCATTATGGCAAGTTATATTATGCATCAGTTCCATTTACATATTGATCATATAGACAAAATTAGCATTATTGAAGATGAACTATATTGTTACTTGAAATATTATTGAAAACCAACCATCGATTAATGTGTACAAATTAGCATCAGTAAAAACACATAGAAAATTTAACACTACTTACCGAAATGTATCGGTCATTACTCAAAAACCAAGTCACTAAGTGTAAACCGACGGACATTGGTAATCCTTGAGCCGACAAAAGTTTTCATCACCATTTTAGCGAAAATCATCGGTGAAGTCACCAAAGCTACTAGAAGCCCCAAAACTTTGCGCCTACACCAAAGATGTTACTTATGCCTCAACCGACAAACTCAGTCTTTGTATACCGATGAGTTGTTGGGCATTAATGACAACTTAGGGCACAAAAGTTATAAAAGCGTGACGGAAGAATTCATTTTGCACCAGTGATTTTTGAGCAAGCGAGCAGAGCTAAGCAGAGCGATTAGAGAGAAAATTGAAGTGTGACCTTAGCAAGATTCTGACTCAACTCAAAGGATTCATGAGTGATTAAAGAGATTTAGTAAGTACCTACATTCACCGACCTCACTATTTAAATTATCGAAAGCCCTAAATTTTTGAAAATAATGGCATCTACTTCTAGAGTTGAAAAGATGAAAGAGGATAAGAAGAAAATGATCAATCTTATCAAAAGAGGCACTTTTGTTGAACCTAAATACAAGATGCACCCAGAAATCACATCACAACTTGATGATTCCAGAGCATTCTACAGAATCCCACCTAGGGTTTTCTTGGTAGAGGACGTAAGGTCCTATATACATTGCAAGATCTCAAAATTAGGAGATCTAGACCTAGATAATGCCTATAGGGAACTTTGTGATGAAGCTGGAGACCTAAAAGAAGAGCACAAGCATATGGAAGTGAAAGGTCTCACGAATGCATTACACTTTCCCAGAGTTTCTAAGATAGAATGGATATAGATAGTTCTCAGCAGAATGCATAACTAGACATTGTGGCTTGATAAGACAAAAATGAATAACAAAGGATGTTATTCATGAAGTTATTGGATATCCTATAGCTGACAAACCACAAGCTCACAAGCACCCATCCTTAAATGAAGTGGAAAAGCTAACTGGTGCAAAATCAGACAAAAGAGCTCTCAAGGTCAGCACTATCACCGATGAGAAACTCAAGTTTGGTGCATGTGTGGTAGGATGCAAGATCTTCTAGGCCAGCAGAATGAACAACATAGCAAGCACTGCTATGAGCACAGCTTACAAGATCATCAAATAAGGAAAGAAGATGGATCTTGCAGAGATTTTGTTGAATCAACTCAAGCAGAACATGAACACCATAAGATCTTCAAGAACAAACATTTGTAAGTTTGGCTCCCTCATTATCTGAATATTCTTTTACTTTGAAGAATACTTTCCTTCCATAGGCAAAGTAGTATGGGATACAAGCAAACCGGTCACCATATAGATATGTGAGCATATAGAGTCACTAGGAACAAATTTTGATGACCTAATGACTTAGTATTTCAAAGGATTTAAAGAAAAGATGCAAGCAAGAACTAGGATACCTAAAAGTTTGATAGAAGAATACAAAGAGGATATATGTTTTATGGTAGATATTGATTTTACCCATATCAAACTAGTAGTACCTAGGAAATCCTAGCTATCACATTTAGAATATGAGATCAAAATAGGACAAGCTACTGAGTTCATCAACGCACTATTGAATGAAAAAGTTGACAACAAGAAAGAAAGATTTGGCACTTATGAAGAAGCCAAACCAAAGATCAAGATAGATCTTACTATCAAGAAAATTATAAACAAGAACAAAATGGTTAAAAACTTAACCAAGAAATTTACAATTTTTGAAGAAGGTGAAGAGGAAACAGAAGGAAAGGAGGAACAAATTGAAGGCCAATCACCTATCAGTGAAGAAACATAAAAGAATGATTCAGAGGGTACACAATCGGATCCTCCACCTCCACCTAAGAAAACAAGAACAACATCTGCTTCAAGAACAATAAGCAAAACTGCAAAGGAACCAACTCCTTCACCACTACAGAAAGGTAAAGTGAGAACCTAAAAGAGGAATCTGGTCTCACCTAAGGAAATACAAACCAAAAGGAGGAAATGGGTTAGGAAAAAAGAGGATCTAGAAGACTCAGCTATGGATGAAGCTGACATAGATGTGCAAAAAGGGAAAGAACCCTTGATTCCAAAGATAATTGATGAAATCTGTAAGAACATCTCAGAAACACCATCTATTTCTGATCCTAACATTAGGAAATGGTTAAAGTTTGATCCAGAGGATCAAAACAAGATATAAGAAGATATTATAGTTAAAATGTGCAAACAACATTATGTTCCACTACAATTCTTAGAAGATGACGTTCCTAAGGAACTATCAGGAAGATTGTCTGCTAGATGGACATTTTCTCTACATCAAGAAAAATAAATAAGAGAAAGAGTACTTGTTACTCTTATGCCTTCAGATTCAAAGAAGGAAGAAATAAGTGAGATGACAAAAAAGTATGAAAAGCAGTTCTCACCAAAAATGAGAGCATGCAAATTTCTCAAAGGGAAGCTAATAGATCTTGATAAGGACAACAATAAAACGTGGTGCAAGATACATAACTAGCCCATTAAGGAAGCTAGCCCAGAGAAGGAACACATCATCATCAAGGATATACAAGATGACTCATCTGTGGAATTAGATAAAGAAGAGAGTGATCTAGTAGGCCCCAAACATACTGAAGTTATAGATGAAGAATGGCCTGACACTATTCTTAACAAAACACAGAGTGAGGAAAGCCAAAATCCACCAAGTCTTATTCATATTGACTTGAGTAATGAAGAATATTTTACCAAAGTATATTTGACAATAAAAGGTAACACAACTGATGATATCAATGATGAATCATGGTTGGATAACATTATCAATGATACTACAAAAAAAGGCCCTGCAAAAGAAGTGCAAAAAGATGAAGATATCAATATTGCAGAGGGTAATACCGATGGACGGGATACAACTACTTGCACTACAAAGGTCAATACACTGACCAACATGAAAATTTTGATACAAGCTATTGACATTGAATCAAGTCAGGAGAAATCATCTAAAAGAGATGATGATATACCCATAGACATGGGTAATGATGAAAATAAAGATGCATCAGATACTCAAAAAGATATAGATACAGAGATGAAGGATGCAACCAACACTTAGCAAGAGGTGTCTACTGAAAAAGACAAAGGAGCAGATAATAAAATAGATGAAACATTGAGAAAGGATGAAGAGAAAAAAAAGAGTGAAGAAGTCAAGCAGGATGAAAGCATGAAAGAAAAAGTAGATAAATCTGTTGATACACCCAAGGCCAATGAAGAGACATCTTCACAAAACCAACCAGTTGACTAAGAATAGAAACAATAAGATGCCTCATCTTCTTGAACCTCACCTAAAAAATCCATCCAATCTCAAGGTTTACAAATGGTAGTACACCAATTTGCCTCCTGGCCAAAGAAAAAGAAGAAGAAATTAATGAAGAAAGATATCTTGGTGGTAACACTTGATGAGGTAATTGAGATACCCAAGTGGGATGTATCCACTTTAGATACTAAAGAACTTCAAAGGTTTGGAGTGTTGTGTTAGAGAAAAGCAATAAAAGAGAAAATGAAAAAGGCACATAGGGAAGCCCAAGCACTTGATAAGGCAAGGGACATTCTACATCAACTTGTTCCGGATATCAAAATAGAAAATGACATATCAGTCATGGAATAAATAGCAGTTCTTACCAACGCCATCACAAATCAAAATGTTGATGCAGAGAAGGCAGTGGAAGAACAGGCAGAGATGAAATATCAACACAAACTAGTTGAGAAGATTAGCCAAGAAGTGGCTGAGAACAAGGTAAAGCTCTCTGAACTAGAAAGTCAATTAGAACCTATGATTGTTGAAGTTGTTACCTTAGTTTAGAAATTGTGCACACTAGAAAATTTCACTAAAGAAAATAGTGAAAGGCTGTCCCAACTGGATACAGATCTGACAGATAGTGCACTTAGTTTAACCTCTGATGCAAACACAAAAATGCTTCATCATGAAAATATCACAAAGGTAAACATATTGAGACAAGAAATATGGGATGCAGAGACACAATTCAGAAATGAGGTTACAGAGCTACAAGCTCACATATTGCCAAACCTCAGCACTCTGCAACAACATATTACAGATGCAAGAAATCTGATCTAAACCCCAGAGATGTCTGTGGTAGACAACATATATGAAATGCATGTGAGGATATCACTTGAGCATATGGCTCTTGAGAATTTAAAGTAGAAATTGGAGAAAATGATGAAGGAAATCAAAGCCTCACACTCTCACATTTTTCAAAAGTTGTAAGTACCTTTGCCCTCATTATAAAAAAGGAGGAATGTATACATATGTACAATATACTTTAGTAGAAAAAGGAGGATATGTATAATATATGTACAAGAAGAATAGATATGTACATAAAGTTACAATTACCAGCATATGCATAGAGGGAGTCATTTCATGACTAAGGAAGAAGTATACACAGGTGTACATACTAATACATCTAAGTATGTTGCACATATCAATTTTTGATACTAATGTCAAAGGGGGAGATTGATGACATTAAGTTTTTCCATTAGTATACTTAAAGGGAAAAACATGATAGAGGTCATTGGTATAGGCATTACTGACACAGAGCAAGGATACCCGACCAGATGCCAATGTCTATCATAAAAATGCTAAGTATAGAATTGTCTGACGAAAATTGAGAAGAGTCAAACCGACGGCAAACATTACCGATGATACAGTTTTGAGAACATATCCTATGGAACAGAAAAGGCATACCTGATGAATAGTTAAATTAAGGGACACTAATGGAGTACAAAACTGATAGAACTAATAGAGCAGCCCAACCATCAGAACTGATAGTCAGTTACAGAACCCACAAAAAGTGGATCTAACTTTACACGTCAGATAAAACATTGTAATTCTATTTATAGAGTTTTATTTGTTTTAAAGCTTTACTTGAGGGTCAAGCAAGCAAATTGTGAATGTTTTAAAGCATCCTAATGGATCTAAAACATATCTAAATAAAGATCAAGGTCAATTTTTAAAACTTGGATCTAGAATTAATTTGAAAAGCGTGAATCAAGAATAGAGCTAGAAAACTAGTATAAATAGATGTTCAATCATTTGTAATAAAAATGGGACTTGTAATTAGTTCATAAATGATAGTAGCCATGGAGGGAATCTAAACAACAAAAGAGAATTCATGCAAAGTATATAAATAGATCAAATTAGTTATCAAGTACATAGAAAGACTACCAACGAGAAGAGACAAGGTATCACTCAATCACTCAAGGTGATTACATTTACATTGTAAGCTTTACAGGATCTATTATCAGCAATTAGAGATTGCATTCACTATCAAATCAACATTTATATTGTAGTTGCATTCTAACAAGTGCATCACAAATAAAATCCTTTTGTAGAAGGTGGACTTAACAGTTCTTTGATATATCTCTTAACATAGTGCACACCTAACAGTGTTGCTAAAGTTTCAAATGAAGTAGATCCTAACAGGTCTCCACTCTAATACTCTTAATAGGGTAGATCATCAGAAGTGATCAATTGTAAGCCTTTACCAGCTCCCTTCTTATCTATAGATAGTTAAGTTTTGTGGGTATACATCCCCACCATAGTTTTTACTTCCTAACATGAGTTTTCTACGATATCATATCATATGTTATGTGTTATTTGTTTTCATGAATGTTTACACATGTAAAGAACTTATATTATGATTTCACATACATATAGAGGGATGAACAAATAGATAGGAATATAAAAATCTAATGAAACAAAGGTTAATGGGCCAACCACATAAAAAAATTTAGAGGTACGGATTCACCCCTACCCTCTCAGTACATCATTCCAATAATTCCAATAGTTTCCACCACCAACACACGTGTTGTTGAATTGATCATTAAGTTGTTGAGCAAAGAGTCTATCTTGCTCTTCCTGAAAGGATTTCCTTTCTATCTCCAACAAGGCTTTTCTTTTCAACTCTAGGAGTCTAAATTTCTATTCCTTTGTAGCTTTTTCGGCTAGGAAGGCTTTCTTTTCACGCTCTATTTTCTTAAGTCTTTCACTCGTGTATCTTGAAGATGTTTTGAGCAGTGAACTTGGTCTTGAATTTCTAAACAAGTAATTGGTGTATGTTGCATTCACACGAGTGTGATAAGGTTCATTAGGTTGGTTATGATGTTGTGATTGTTCATCTTGATAGGCTTTCCTCTTACCTCTTTCATCCATTTGGTGTGCATCCATATATCTAGTTGAGATGAGGGGTGAAACTGGTCAACTTTCATGAGAGGAAATGCCAAATGGAATGGTATCTCTATGTCTTTCAAGTATGTCATCAAGGCGTTTATCCATTTCTTCCCTCTCTCATTGAGTCATTGTGTAATTCATATCCATATCTGAGCAACAAGATACTAAGGGTTTACTCAACTCACTAAGGTTACTCTTGGAATCAAACCAAATTTATGAGTTGTTCATGGGTGATTGATCAAATACAGGCTCTTTTCCCTTATGTTTTTGGTGATTTTGAGCTAAGGGTAATTTAGTCAAGACTACTTGAGGTCACTTTCCTTGATCTACTTCATATCTTGTTGTAACTAGAATGAAAGAAAAGGTACTAGGTGATAGGATGACCCTAAGAAATGTTGGTACCAAACCAGGATAGTAAAATCACTCACTTGTCCAAAAAGAGGTGATAAGGTAGAATTTTGCAAGAGGCATAAACCAACACTACCATAGAGGTGCCCACTGAATGGTGAATACCCTAACACATATGGATCAGGAGGATGATTTACCCAAGTTATATTGATTGAATTTGAATTTGTATAGAAGTGAATGGAGAAGAGACTACTAAAACTCTCCAAGTGTGTTATCAAAGGATCTAAAGGTTTATCTTCTCAACAAGGATAGTTTCTAACTCACCAACTCCAAGCAAGGTCACTTTTGAAACCAAAGATTACTAGTTCAAGAGGTCAAAACATAAGAATCCAAATTGTAAAAAAGCTTCTAATAATGGAGTAAGTGACCTAATCTTACCCAGATCAACCAAGGAAGACTGGAAATGACAAGATAGAAAATTGACAGTTTGACACTTAAGAATGCAAATTTGTTGATCATTTTTTGATGTTTACTTTGAATGTTTGGTTTATGTTTTGATCTTTCACTCACGCAAGACACATCAAGCAGATTGGTTTTTTGTAAAAAAAGAACAGTCACACCACAACCTTGGTATGAAAGGGTAATATCTGTTGAATTCCCACTTGAACTGAAGTTCAGCCATGCCTACTCATAGAGAACAACTTAGAAGCTTGGAGGCATGGGCTCCTCCTTACAGTGCACTCACTTCTCAGGCACAACAAGCTTTGAATCCCAAGGGAATCACTTCCCAAAGGACCATTGTCTCTACTAAGAGCCATGAAAATGTGAGATGTCTTAGTCAGTCTCTAAGCTTCTGCACCAATAGATAGAGGGATTTTGGTCACTAGAACAAAGTTTTTAGTCAGGGCATCCATTCAGGAAGCTATACATGTGGAAGATTAGCCCCATTATGGAGGTCTCCTAGCCTACATAAGTTATGTTATGTAGGTTTTTATGCACCATGAGGGTACTGAGGGAGATCTTCTGTTGGCATAGAAAAATCAACACCTGTTCACTGTGAGATTAATCACAATGACATTTTTTATATACCGGTTTGGAAGGGCTTAGCTTTATCCTGTTACCAGTTGGTCAATCCACTGTCACCGGTTGTGTTAAAGCTCTAGGGAGGTAGCCACGCAAAATAATTATATGAATTTATCTTACACCCAAGATCCACAAAGGTGAGGGGAGAGGATACGTTCATATAATTCTTAAGATTACAATCTAAAAAGACACTTCAGACACATAATAAGATGAAAGTAATGTTTCTGGATTTTTGATCATCCAAAAAGGGCGAGAGCATAGTTTCCTGACATTATTTCCATCCCTAAAATATCAGATATAAGTTCATTTTTAAAAATTCTTGCATGTGTGTTCCTATTTTAATAAAACAAAACAAAATTCAAGCACAATGTTTAGCATTCTATCGATCAAGGAAACTTGCAAGATAATTCGTTACTAGTCTATGTTTTTATTCTTCTTTTTAGACATCCTACAAACCACTATTAGGCTATAACCAAAAACATAAGTCAGAGAACAACAAAACCCAAAACTTGTCAGCATTAGATAAATCACAAAATTATATATCTAATTGCATATTCAGAAAGTAGATAAAAAATCACGCACTTTCAAAAAATATTGCACTCAAAAATATTACCGTATGAGCCCGTACAAGGCTCTGGAATCTGTAAAATAGAGGATTAGACAGGTAAAGTGATCAAAACCTTCCATTTCTGATAAATTAGGAAACAAAAACAAAAACATAACTCCAACCCAGTAATCTTCAAGAAATTCTACCCAAAATAAATAAAAAAATTTGCTCAATTTGGACCTAATATGAGAAAGATATGATCATTTGAAGTTAGACTATAAAATAAAAAAGATCAATGGTAAAGGCTAAGACTTTTGAAACCTTGCTGACATTAGCAGACTAGGGCATTAAAATCGACAGGTTGGGGGTCGTCACAGAAGGCCCAGATTTTGACGGTCATATGGCCGTCAAATTTAACACTGTAAACAATATTTTATTTTATTGTTTCTATTTTTTCTTTAGTTTTTTTTTGAAAATCTACCTCGGGCTGCGTGTAGAAAAATCTTAAATCTGCCTTGAATTTTGTGCAACGGGTTGTACATCCTGATTGGGCTAAAGAAATTTGCCACATATTTGACTTTCACTGGATATGGGCGAGTTTATACTAGTTTTCAACCCAAATAACATTCTGGACGCGATGATGGGGTCAAATTTGGTTCAAAATGAGAGCTTCAAAGACACTAAGAGAATAATAGATAGAAGATAGAATGAATTTTTGAATGTGATGATAGAAATGGATGTTTTGCCCCATGGTGGGCACCAAAAATGTGTGCTAAAATGTTGACATACGTCTATGAGTCATTATATCGAAGATTGCTCAAGAATTAGGTCTCAAATGGCAACACATAGCTCTCTATTCATGGAGTGCAAGGGTTTATAATGAAGGCCCTCAGTTTAGACCTAGTTTATGCCCATGCAAGTACACCATGAAATGAGATATTCAAAGAGGAAGAGCAAGAATGCTAGTCTCCATGATCATCAAATATGCATTGCAAATGAAAATAGAAACTATTATATATGATAATAATGAATGAAAGCAAACTAATCTATGAAGGAAATATGCAAGATTAATCTATGAAAGGAAATACACATGCAATATTATTCTATGAAATGAAATATGAATCTAATCTAACATGCAAGTGAAAGAGTAATCTAGATGAATTTCCATGGATGCATGAGAGAAGAAGACAAGAAACGAGAAGTTGCAATGTTCAAGCTTGTTAAGGAATGTAGCTTCGTTCAGATAAAAACATTGTTATTGAATTATCGAGTACACATTGATATATATATATATATATA
>MU226028.1:224943-235674 GCA_018584345.1 Thuja plicata
TTTAAATGAATATATAAGTTATATTAATCTTATAACTAATTATTAATAGACATGTCCCTTGAAATGAATAGACATGTCTTCTTGTCTTTGCCTTGTATAAAACCAAGAGATCGATGCATTTGGAAAATATAGATAGACAATATGACAATGCCATTACATTTGCAATCGATCATAAAAATAACAAAGCTCAAGTGCTCAAACTCTCCTCCAAAATCGCTCTCCAAAACCTGTGGCATAACAATAACATGAAATCTTGATATATAATGAGAAGGAGAGGGCTCCTTATAAAGCAAAGTGTGGAGAGGAATGCATCCTCAAGAGCAATGTGGGATAAATCCCTAAAAAGGAAAGTAAGAGGAAAAAGCCCACCACTTAGAAATATATGTGGAGAAACAGGAGTTTTTTTAATTTTTATTTAATTTATTTCCTTGTTTTCATAAAAAAGAGAGCTTTAAGTGAGGATTTTATTTATTTAATTAGAAGACAAATTTTTCTTTTAATTAAATAAGATTATTTAATTTTAAAAAAAAAGAGATTTTAATTAAATAAGATAAGATTATTTAATTAAAATAGAGATTCTCTTTTAATTAAATAAGATTATTTTATTTAATAAAAATGGGTTTTCTTTTAATTAAAGAAGACCATTTTATTTAATTAAAAGTGGTGTTTTCTTTTAATTAAATAAGATTATTGATTAAATGATCAAACCTTAGGAAATGTTGAAATATTTAAATTAATTACGATTTGATCAAGGAAATTGATTTGAATTGAAAATGTTGCAAGGCATTGATTCAGGAATTTGATAAACTTATTTTGTTATTTGATAAATTGAAGAATGGGGGGCCATAGTCTAGGCGACCATTTTAGGGCGCATACACTACCCACTTCATATGTTTATGACTGAGCTTATCTTGTGAATTTAAGAAACTTAGTGCTTGGTTGTCTGAAAAGTCTACAAACTCCTTTGGAAGCAAGAAATCCCTCCACTTCCTTAGTACTTGGAGTAGAGCATACATCTCTAGGTCATAAGAAGAGTACTTCTTCTTGGATTCACTTAGTTTCTCACATTAGAAAGCTACTGGTCTTCCCTGTTGGCTCAAGACAACACCAATAGCTAATTTTCTAGCATCACATTCCACTATGATTTGTTTCTCAAAGCTTTGAAAAATCAAGATTGGTTGAGTAGAAATATTCTTCTTCAATAACTCAAACCCATGGTTAGTTTTCTCATTCCATGCAAACTTAGTTTTCATCCCACGTTTGATAGTATCTAACATAGGAGCACAAATTGCACTGAATTGCTTTATAAAATTCCTATAATACTATGCTAAGCCATGAAAAATTCTTACCTTAGTTGTTGTTCTTGGAGTAGGCCAATTTATAATGGATTCTACTTTGCTTGGATCCATCTTTAGATTTCCTTGAGATAGCACAAACCCAAGGTACACTAGCTCTTGTTTAATGAATTCACATTTCACCAAGCTGATCATAAAATTATCCTCATGTAGCTTCTTGAAAACTATTTGTACATGTCTGAGGTGTTATTCTATTGTCTTACTATAGATGAGTATATCATCTAAGTATACTACCATAAATTTGCCTATGTAGTCCTTAAGGAATTCATTCATGAGTCTTATGAATGTAGATGGGGCATTGGATAACCCAAATGGCATTACAATCCACTCATACAGTCCTTCTATGGTCTTGAACGCTGACTTCCATTAATCCCCCTCATTGACTCTAATTTTGTGGTATGCACTCTTCAAATCAATCTTTGAGAAAAACTTAGGTTCTCCTAGACAGTCCATTAGGTCTTCTATCCTAGGGATAGGGAACCTATACGTAATAGTTATCATGTTTATTTCTCTTGATTCAATGCCTATCCTCCAATTTCCTCCCTTTTTGGGTTCTAAGATAGTGGGTACAAGACAAGGACTAATGCTTTTCCTAATGAGACCTTGGCTTAAGAGTTCTTGGCTTTGTCTAGCTATTTCCTCATTTTATTGAGAATTCATTTTATAAGCTGTCATATTAGGAAGGGTAGCTCCTGGGATGAAGTCTATTTTATGGCTTGTAGTCCTCTTAGGTGGTAGTGTTGATGGTTTTCCATCACTGATAATGCTTTCATACTTCTGCAACATCTCCTGCACTTCCTTTGGCAATTCTGTCTTCTTGACTATTTTCTCTGAAATTTCTTCTTGTGGCTTCAACAAAAGTGCAAAACCAACACCCTCTGCTTCTTCTAAGGATTCTAATAACTCCTTCTCACTAACCATGAGAACATTGGGGCCTGTAGACTTTACTTCTCCATCCTCCAATAGTGACTATATTTTAAATTTCACATTGTCCTTCTTGAAAGAATAAGAATTCTTTGCTCCATCATGCGTGACCTGTCGGTCAAATTTCCATGGCCTACGAAGGAGTAGGTGACATAAATCCATAGGTAGGATGTTAGACAACACCTTTTCCTTGTACCTCCCAATGCATAAATCCACCCAAGCTTGCTCATTGACAAGGACATTTTGTCCTTTGTTCAACCAAGTAACTTTATATGGACGGGTGTTGGGTATTCTTTTCATCTTAAACTTGCTGACTGCCTCCTCTAACACTACCTTGTTAGTAGACCCTGAGTCTATGATGACTCTGAAAACCTTTCCCATCATCTTACATCTCACTCTAAATAGTGATCTCATTTTACTAGGTTCCTCTTTTACTGGCTCCTTAATCATAGTTCTCCTCATAATTAAGTTCTCACCTTCTTCTATCTCCTTCGGTAATTCAGGGTGTTTACCTCCACCATTAGTGTCTTCTTGAACATATTTTACCATTTTATCACTTCCTTGGTAAGTGGCTCCTTTCTCTAGACATCTATATGTCAGGTGTCCCATATGGTTTCAGTGGTAACATTTCATGTTTGCAAAATAGTTACCTCTACCTTGGCTATTGCTTCTTCCTCTCCAACTACTATTAGATTTCCTTTCCCTATTAGAGTTGCCTCTGTTAGAGCTTCCTTCTTGCTTCTCAGTAAGCTTGGTCTGTCCTTGACTCTTTCATTTAGAACTCCTTGCACATATCCACCTCTTTGTCTTCTATTATTCCTTCCTTTCCCTCTACCTCTGGTGGTGCTAGAAACTTGTTTCTTTCTTAGCTTCTCTTCTACCTTGATTGCAATTTGGTGGCACTTCTGAATAGTATTAGGAGTCAAGAGAATCATTTCATCTTGTATGGTCCACTTGAGACCATTAAGGTATCTAGCTATCTTCACTTTCTCATAATCTACAACTCTAGACCTCATGCAAAGCCTTTGAAAATCTTCAGTGTAATAGTTCACATCCAAGACTTTATGCCTTAGAATTTGTCTTCTCTTATGAAATTGGATTTCATAATCCTAAGGGACATAATAATCTCTAACCTTTGCAACCATGGCCTTCCATGTAGAAATGGGCTTCTTTCCTTCCTTCTCTCTCTCATCTTTTATAAACTTCCACCAAGTGAATTCAGACCCTCTTAGTCTCACTTTTTCAACTTTCACATTTTGAGCCTCAGTTATGCCATCACACTCAAAGTGATTTTCTAGTCCTTCTATCCAATCTCAGACTACCTCTAGTTCCATCTTTCCACTAAATTTATTAAATCCTAGTGCTTTACCACTCATAGCCTTTAATTTTTTCAAGAATGGTTCCCCATTAAGGATAGGGTCAGCTTCAGGTATTTGATGATTTATGGCAATCGTGTTTCCTTTCCCTTCAACCTTATCCTTTACTTATTCTGTCTTTACATCCACTTCATGTACATTTTTCTCTAATTGATAAAATTTGTCTCTGAGAAATCTATTCTCTTCTTCTTTCTCATCTACCTTCTTTTCAAACTCTACATTCGTCACCATTGTAAACTCTCCTACTGAATCTGCTGGTTGGAACATTGACCACAAGCCTAATCAAATAGGCTCTAATACCAATCTGATGGAAGTCTGCCAAGGTGTACTTGCACAAAATATAGCTAGGAATATACTTGTCCTATTCTCCTTAGGATCCTAAGCTCAATTATAGGTCCTCTCAAGTCCTTTCTCCAATCTTTGAAGACCTTACTAACTCAACACAATGAGTTGATCTTCTTTTTCTTCCCCTTGAATGACAACTATCAACAAATGTACTTGAACTCCTCTAATCTTCCTTGGTCAAATCCAAGTGTATATTCATATTTTCAATTCCACAAGTGTTTTCAAGGACACTTCTCATGTTTATCAACTTCCTAGACTCCATAAGATCCCATTTGTGACAACGTAACACAACTATTCCAAATGATCTCCGAATTTGCTTCCAAAACTGGTTTTTAGGCCTAGTCCTTCTACTAGCCCTATCTAAGAGGTTTTTCCCAATTATTGTAAAATAACCACAAACCACCCTATAAACAAAGTGGGGATTCAGATATGCTTCTCCAAGAATCAAAGGATTTAGTAGGTTTTAGGGCCCCAAGGACTCCGTACACTAGATTCCTAGAATTAAGGACAACTAGGGCTAATTGGGGTAAAACACTATAGTCATGTGACTTATTCATAAAAAGGTGTCATATAGGATTAGTGGATTCTTAACCTTCCTAGGCAGTTTCTTTAAATCCCCTAGGGTTTCAAAACTATACTTGGTTTCCCACAACTTGCAATATCCCAGCAATAAAACACGAGTTAGCACTAGCAACTTCCTAGTCGGGTGCTCCAACCTCACCTAGGGCTTGCTAAGAAAATTAGTAAAACAATTATTATGACTCTCTCCTTCTATGTACATTATATATAGAGGATATCTTTCCATATTTCCCCATTCCATGATGAAATTCAAGGTGGATAATTATGGAGGAACCATTTTACTCAAAACCACTCTGACAACTCTAGCAACTAGTCTACTTACAAAATAATTTACAAATCTACTCTAACGTACACTAAGAAACTTTCCCACTAAAAAAATTTACTCTAAACTATCTCTACTAACCAATTATATCACTAACTCATGCTATTCAATCCATTTCACAATGTTAAAATTCAACACTAGAAGGCAGTGTATGCAATCAGAAAAATAGAGAGTTTCTACTCTTCAAAAAATTTCATTACATCACTCATGCCTTGGGAAATGTACCTAATGGTATCTAAATATTCTTCCTCCTTGTTTTTAGGTCACTACCATTAACCAATTTTTCCACTCACCAAAAGGAATCATTCTTGACAATGTTCTCAAACAACATTGCAAAGTTGTAAAAGTTGTCAAGCAACATTTTAGCAACTTTTACATCTTTTGCTAAAAATTATTTTTATAACTTCCTATCATCATGGAATGATGTAAAAACATCATAAAGGAATTATTAGGGAAAAAATTGATCCATACCAATCCTACTAGGTGTTTTGAGCACCATTTCCCATTTTGGGCTAAAACAAACACTAACTACTAAAAACAATAAAAACTAGATTTGATTGAGCAGTAACTACTAATCCATCTAGTTACAGACAGCTAGACCTTCTAAGGTAAAAAAAAAAAAAGCTATTGTCTTGTCTAGGGTCATTACAAGCCAAAATTATAACTATTCCTAGGGATTTTCGATTGGTTCTCCTGCACCATGATCTGATGGAAGTCCTCCAAGGTGTGCTTGCACAAACTCTACTAGGACTCTACTTGTCCTAGTCTCCTTAGGATCTGAAACTCAATTCTAGGTCCTCTCAAGTCCTTTCTCCAATGGCCTAAGATTTTACTAACTGAACACAATGAGTTGATCTTCTTGTGCTTCACCTTGAATGACAAGTATCAACAAATTTACTTCAACTCTTCTAATCTTCCTTGGACAACTCCAAGTGCATCTTCATCTTTTCAATTCCACAAATTTTTTCAATGACACCTCTCATGTTTATAAAATTCCTAGACTCTGTAAGATCCCATTTGTGACAATGTAACACAACTGTTCCAAATGATCTCCAAATTTCCTTCCAAAACTGTCATTTAGGCCTAGTCCTTCTACTAGCCCTATTTGAGAGGTTTTTCCCAATTCTTGTAAAATAACCACAAACCACAATAGAAAAAAAGTGGGGATTAAGATACCATTTTCCAAGAATCAAAGGATTTTGTAGGTTTTATGGCCCCAAGGTGTCCGGACACTGGATTCCTAGAATTAAGGACAACTAGGGCTAATTGGGCTAAAACAGTGCAGTCATGTGACTTATGCATAAAAAGGTGTCATACAGGATTGGTAGATTCTTGAACTTCCTAGGAGGTGTGTCTATATCCCCTAGGGTTTAAAAAAATACATGGTTTCCAACAACTTTCTATGTCCCTGCAATCAAGCACAAGTTAGCACTAGCAACTTCGTAACTGGGTACTTTAGCCTTGCCTAGGGCTTGCTAAGAAAATTAGTAAAAAAACTTTTTGAACTCTCTCCTTCTATTTACATTATATACAAAGGCTCTCCTTCCATATTTCCTCATTCCATGATGAAATGCATAGTGGAGAATTATGGAGGATCTATTTTACTCAAAACCACTCTGACAACTCTAGCAACTAGTCTACTTACAAAATAATTGGCAACTCTACTCTAGTGAACACACAAAAAATTTCACACTTAACCAAAGTTAATCTAAACTATCTCTACTAACTAAATACATCACTAATATGTGTTTTTCAATCCATTTCATAATGTTAAAACTCAAGACCAGCAGACTGTGTATGCAATCAGAAAAATAAAGAGCTTATACTATTCAAAAACTTTCATTACATCAGTCATGCCTCAAGAAATGGGCCTCAAGGTATCTATAGATTACTCCTGCACATTTTTAGGCCACCACCATTAACAAATTTTTCTACTCAATGAAAGGAATCATTAATGACAATGTTGTCAAACTGATGACATGTAACTGATTGAATGTTTGATAGTGTTAAGTTGAAGATAATGCAAGGCATTAAATCAGTTAATGGTTTGTATTGTCATTGATGTCAAATTGATATCATCTATACGGTCATGTATATAATGCCAAAGACTTCAGAGAATCAATGGAACAAATATTATGCTTTCAGTAATGCATAAAAGTCAAGTATTCACTAAGTGATAGATAACACCGATGGAGTGCACACCATCAGTAAAGACAAAGAACCAAAGTCACAGTGATACCAGACAATCAGAAGATAGTGTTTCCCGACAAAGAAAAATCATAGGTTGCCTAAAAAGTAAAATCCAATGATGCCCGACGGACGGAGATCCTGAAGGTAACTGGAGTCACACTAACAAAACTGGCAGTTGTCACTGACAACTAACTATAGAATTAACCGACAGAACAAAGAGTTTAGAAAATGACAAAATATCTAGCTGGCAAGAGCTAAAGATAGACTTAACTGGTTGTTTTCATTGTTTTATTCAACCAGAGTTAAGTGATTGATTTAAAGAAGATTTGTACAGTTTTCAAGAAGATAACTACGAGATAAATCAGGACTTAAGCTTTAAATCAAATTGGTTGGATTATTTTTCATGCCAAGAATCAAGAATCAAGAAACACTGAATATCATGTCTATATAAGAGACAAGCTTAATTCATTTCTGTATGCATGGGAAAGGAAGTGAATAGAAAGAGGATGCTGAAGAGAAACTGATGAAGGATAACTTCATACAGTCCTAATCAATCAAGATGAAGGAGAGCTAAAGAATTCTACAGAAACTGATGAATAGTGAAGCACAACATCATAGAGCAGAAAGTGTGGAGCACAAAGAATTGAATTGATACATTGATCAGAGAGGTAATGTACTTAAATAGATCTGAAAATCTGCAATTCAAGTTTCATTAGAACAGGTCATTGTGTTTCACTTTAACCAGTGAAGCATCAAGTCTCTTAATAGAGAAGGACTTAACCGTCTTCTATATATTGAGGTACATCCCAAGGAGTGCCAAAAAGGTTGATTCATGAAAGTAGCACTAGATTTTCCTAACGCATATTGATAGTCTAAGAAGGATGCTAATTCAAGGATGGTAGCAAATTGAGTTTCCCGATACTAAATGACAACCTCTATGTATAAAATCCTCTAACAAGGTCACACCTAACAGTGTGTTTGTAACCTCTAATAGGGTTGGCTCCTAACAGGGCTCTCTTCAGAAGAGTGAAAATTTGAGGTACCGGTCCTAGTGTCTTTTTCCCTTAATAGGGTTTCCATGTAAAAATTCATGTGATATGTGTGTATGGTTTATTACTTTACTATTTTACATTTCACATATGCATTTTTGGATTGATTGCTATACTCTACATATTTACTAAGTATCGGTAAATAGTTTTTACTTCTTATCGGTAATCAAGGAGAATAAGGACAGAAAAGGAAAACAGACAGACAATCAATTATTATAAGTATTTCATGGCATGCATGTTGTAAGGGACTTAATAATCAGAGGTTTATTTGATTAGTGGTTAAGCTTAAAGAAAAGTTTTTTAAGCCACTGATTCACCCCCCCCCCCCTCTCAGTTATTACTAACAATTGGTATCAGAGCTTGTGTGCTTAGAAGGAAGGTTTAAAGACCTAAGTCAAGATCACAAGATGAACAGATGAGATGTGTCCAAGTTGAATAAAGACAACTTTGCTTCATGGCAGAGCAGGATAAGACTCCACTTATCAGGTATTGGTAATGATGTTATTCAATACTTAGATACTGAATATGTGTTTCCTACAGAAGCATTAATAGTAGATCAATTGAGAGTAAAGCATGAGCACAACTACATGGTCATAGAGATTTCTTCCTCTCTCTCCCATGCTAAATTTGAAGATGTCAAAGATTGCACAATTGCAAAGAAGATGTGGGACAAACTGAAGTTTGTTCATGGCGGTGATGCAAATGTTCTGAGAGCCAAGGCAGAAAGTCTTAGAGGAAAATTTGATGATCTCAAAATGAAAGAAGGAGAAAACATCACATAGTACAACACAAGACTAAAAGAAGTAGTCAATTCTATACAAGGTGTTGGAGGTACACTTGAAGAGGGGACAATGGTAAGTAAAATATTAAGAACCTTATTGCCTATATATGCTATTAGAGTTTCTTCTATTCAAGAAACGAGGGCAGTTGCAAATAATACAGTTACTCTTGATAGTTTAATTGGTAGAATAATTTAATTTGAAATAAATAAATTTGACAATAGTGTCTTACCAAACTTAGAGTCTACATTTAAGTCTTCCATGAGAATAAGCAAATAAAATCAAAGACACACATCTAGAAGAGATAGTGAAATTGGAAGTGAAGAAGAAGATCTAGATGAAATAGAAGTACTCATGGAAAGAAGATGTTGGAAAGTTGAATATACTAAAGTATATGACTCTATTTAGTGTTTTAATTATGGCAACAAAGTTATGTGAAGTTTTGGAGTCAGCACACATTATCAGAAGATCAGAAATTGGCTAAGTACAGAAAACAGGACAGAGCAAGGAACAGACTGTTATAGTTTTGATTAGCGTGTGTTCATTTGTTATCCAAATGATATGTTCCTATTAACATAATCTTATGACTATTTTTACATGATAATTCTAAGAGAGAATGATCATATCTCCAAGTATGAAGAAGATACAGCTAGTTGAAGAGGTACAGCCAGTGAACGCTAGAATAGGACAAAGATCATAGAAAGAGCTGACAGAGATTGTTTTGGCATGGAAGTTTCACTCATCCTAATTAATTTCACCTTTAGATTAGAAATGTTTAGTGACCTAAAAATCAATGGTTAAAAGTGCATGACTTGATTCATCTGGGATAATTAGTTAGAGCTATTTTGGTGAAGCAGACTGTGTGAAAAGACGTGTCTGTTCATTTTAAGTAAAGTAGTTATAATTAATGTTAAGCTGACTTAATGAAGGGTTTCATGGCTATGTAAGTGATCAAGATACATGGTAAAAGGTTTCCTAAAGCTGAAATTTTCATGTCCTTTGAGGAAGTACTTATAGAAGGTCATTTGTGATGGGAAAAGTTGCGGAAGCCAGAGATAAGAAAAGCAGAGAAGAGTGTAAAAGCATCAAAGATATATCTATCATATGTTGATGATATGTATATTGAAGTAGAAGATTTCAAGGTGAAGATAAGATTGTTGTAGTGATTTACAAGAGATTAAAGCATCAGTGCACAAAAGGAACTGATCAGACAAGCAGTGTCACAACAACAGTTCACCTTGCAGATACAGTGTGTATCAAAGATCTAGAAGGTTGTAGCCTTCACCACTTGAGCAATGTGCTCTTGGACAGTGATTCCACCACCCTTAATAGGGTTATTGTAAAATAATCCTAACAGGCTCTGACCCTTAACAAGGTCACTGTACTTCATGTATTGTAAAGACAACTCCTAACAGGGTTTAGGATCATAAAACACTAGTACAAAATATTTGTGGGTACTAATTCCCACCAGGGTTTTCACCTACATTGGGTTTCCCCGTAATCATATATGGTGTTATATGTTATGTAATCTTATCTTACTTGCGTTGATATTCAAGTTTAGTACATAAGCATTTAAGTAAATATTTAGATAATAAGAAAAAGTATTAATTGATAGATCACTGATTCACCCCCCACTCTCAATGATCCTAATCCTAACAATTTGTATCAGAGCTCTGGTCCTCAGAAAAGAAGTTTAACCACTTGAGGAGATCATGGAGAAGGAAGAAATGAAACACCTAAAAAATAATCTTGAAGCAGCCCTTGAAGAACTTGACACATATGAAAAAGAAAATGAAGATCTAAAACTAAAAG
>MU226028.1:241005-251607 GCA_018584345.1 Thuja plicata
AACCCATACATCTGATGATATTCTAGAATTAGTCCATACTGATTTATGTGGACCTATGAGGACAAAGAGCTATTATGGAGATAGATATTTTATTCTCTTTGTTGATGATTACTCTAGAATGATGAAACTTATGTTTCTAAAAGATAAATCTAAAGCATTCAAGATGTTTAAGTGGTATAAGGCTATGGTGGAGAAACAAAGTGGTAAGGATTTGAAATGTTTGAGATCAGATAGATGAGGAGAATTTACATCATATGAATTAACTAATTATGTAATGAGCATGGTATAAAAAGAAAGGTTTTTGCACCAAGAACACTACAACAAAATGGGATTGCTGCGAGAAGGAACAGATCAATAGTTGATTGTGCAAGAATACTGATGATAGAAAAAGGCATGACCCAAATATTTTGGAGGGAAGCTATCAGCACTGCTGTCTATACAATTAACAAAGTACAATTAAAGAAGAACACAAAGAAGACACCTTATGAGCTATGGTATGGTAGAACACCCAATGTAAGTTACTTCAAGATCTTTGGTAGTCAATGTTATGTCTTAAAAGATGATAGAAATGGAAAGATTGACACCAAAAGTGATGAATGTATTTTTCTAGAGTATTCTACCAAAAGAAAATCTTTTAAATGTCTCATCAAGGCCTCTAACAAAATAGTAGAAAGTGCAAATGTGAATATTGATGAATTTGTAGAAAAGAATGAGCTGGAAAGCAAAAAAGAACCAGAGGACTACAACAAGTTTGTATATTGTGAAGAACTCAACACTCTTCCTGAGCAACAATGCTTAATCTCAGAACAACAGAATGTGGCAACCGACGGTCAGACTATTGTTACCGACAGTCAGGATAATAATCAAAATAATGTGCAAGATAATGAAGAACAAAATGAAGATCAAGATAATGATCAACCTGATAGACAAAGAACTATACCTGTACTTGCAAGATATGTAAGAAGGAACCATCCCGAGATCCAGATCATAGGAGATAAGAAAGCTGGTACAAGAACAAGAAGTAAGTATTTAACCTCAAATTGTTTGATTTGTGAGTTTGAGCCAAAATCTGTCAATACTACACTAGATTATGAAGAATGGATAAGTGCTATGAATGATGGGATTGAACAGATTGAGAAGAACAAAACATGGTCACTTGTGCCAAGACCAGATGACAAGAATGTCATCGGTACAAAATGGATATTCAGGAATAAGCTGAACGAGAATGGAGAAGTCACAAGGAACAAAGAAAGACTAGTATGCAAGGGGTATGAACAAGAGGAAGGTATAGGATATGGAGAGACCTTTGCACCTGTTGCTAGGCTAGAAGGAGTAAGAATACTACTTGCTTATGCTACATACAAAGGATTCAAAGTATATCAAATGGATGTCAAGTTAGCATTCCTAAATGGAATACTTGAAGAAGAGGTATACATTGAGCAAATAGAGGGGTTTGTAGATTTAAACAAGAGGAACATGGTATGTAGACTTCACAAAGCCTTGTATGGATTAAAAAAATCTCCTAGAGCCTCGTATGAATGCCTTCATTCCTATCTAATAAGTATTGGATTCATAAGGACTAGTGAAAACAATAATCTTTATTTGAAAGAAGATACTGATGCTAACACTTTGATTACTAAAATATTTGTTGATGACATCATATTTGGAGGCAATTATATACTATGAAAATCATTTGCTGATGAGATGAGAAAGGAATTTGAGATGTTTATGTTTGGAGAGATCAAGTTCTTTCTTGGTCTATAGATCATTCAACAAAGTGAAGGTGTTTTCATTACTCAGTCCAAATACATCAAAGAGGTCCTAAAAATATTCAAGATGAAAGATTACAAACTAGTTGGAACACCAATGGCTACTAGATTCAAGTTAACAAAGGAAGACAAGACAACATAGATAAATCAGACTTTGTACAGATCAATGATTGGAAAACTCATGTATGTTGTATACACTAGAACAGATATTGCACATGTAGTAGGAATTGTTGTTAAATTTTTTTTTAACCCCAGGGAATCACATGTGACTACTGTGAAAAGAATTCTAAGATATCTGAAGAATAATGAGGAATTTGGCTTATGGCATAGAAGAGAAGGAAAATTTGAACTTAAGGTGTTTACCGATGCTGATTGGGCTGGAAATCTTGATGATGGGAAGAGCACGACTGGAGGAGAATTCTTTATGGGTGAAAGAATTGTCACATGGATAAGAAAAAAGAAAGGATACATCTCTCAGTCTACTGCAGAAGCAGAATATGTTGCTGCTACTGCAAACTGCTCAAATATTGCATGGATCAAATAGTTGCTGGAAGGTATGCATATGAAGATATCATAACCAGTGACTATCTATTGTGATAACACTAGTGCAATAAACATTTCCAATAATCCATTCATGCATTCCAAGACTAAAAACATTGCAATCAAGTATCATTATTTAAGAGAACAAGTTCAAGAAGAAGAGGTGATACTTGAGTATGTACAATCAAAAGAACAATTAGCTGATATCTTCACCAAGCCATTGCCCAAGGATACATTTGAGTACTTGAGAAAGAGACTAGGGATCAAACCCTTGTCTACTAGTCAGTAAAATACTGAAGGCTGCATCAGCCTATATATTATCTGAATATCATTCATGTTGATGCGAGCAAAAGATGGACTTCAAAGCTACATCTATATATAGAAAGGTATATATCAGAACTGAGCACTAGAGCATATTGTTGTATTGCTGGTGGATAAGGGAAATTCAAGGAATATATTATGGATGGAAAGAAAAGGTCACTTGACATTAATGTCAGATATCTGCGAGATATTTGTTTGGCATTATTGTCAAAGGGAGAGAAAGTTTCCATATTATCACAGTCTTTAGAAAAAGAAGAAAAACTATCCATTATCAAATTACTTCAATAAGGAGAGATTATATTCATAGGGATAGTTGCTGACAAGAGACAGAGACATCAAAGAGGACGAAGAACAATCAAAAGAGAGATATTGACATAAGGAAAGGATGCAATACATCAGCACAAGAAACACAGAAAGCTGCAAGAATCAAATCTAAGCTAAAACAGAGCTTACCGGTGGTCAGACATTTTTATCAGTTATCAAAACAAATTGTTTGGTAGTTTGATGAATCTCAAATGTTGTATTTCATATTGTATTAGAAATAGTATAGTGTGATAATATAGTATGGTGCCATCAATGCCAAAGGGAGAGATTTATGACATGTAACTGATTGAATGTTTGATAATGTTAAGTTGAAGATAATGCAAGGAATTAAAGTAGTTAATGGTTTGTATTTTCATTGATGTCAACTTGATATCATTTGTATGGTCATGTATATAATGCCAAAGACTTCAGAGAATCAATGGAACAAAGATTATGCTTTCAGCAATGCATAAAAGTCAAGTATTCACTACATGACAGATAACACCGAGGGAGTGCACACCATCGGTAAAGACAAAGAACCAAAGTCACAGTGATACCCAACGAGTAGAAGACAGTGTTTCCCAAAGAAGCAAAATCACAGGATTCCCAAAAAGTAAAATCCAATGATTCCCAACAGATGGAGATCTCGAAGCTAGCTGGAGTCACACCGACAGAACTGGCAGTTATCACCGACAACTAAGTACAGAGTTGACCGACAGAACAGAGAGTTCAGAAAATGACAAAATATCTAGCTGGCAAGAGCTAAAGATAGACTTAACTGGTTGTTTTCAGTTTTTTATTCAACCAGAGTTAAGTGATTGATTTAAAGAAGATTTGTATAGTTGGTAAGAAGATAACTACGAGATAAATCATAAGTTAAGCTTTAAATAAAATTGGCTAGATTGTTTTTCACGCCAAGAATCAAGAATCAAGAATCAAGAAATGGTGAATATCATGTCTATATAAGAGACAAGCTTAATTCATTTTTGTATGCATGGGAATGGGAGTGAATAAAAAGAGGATGCTGAAGAAAAACTGATGAAGGATAACTTCATATAGTCCTGATCAATCAAGCTGAAGGAGAGTTAAAGAATTCTACAAACATCGATGAACAGTGAAGCACAACATCACAGAGAAGAAAGTGTGGAGCACAAAGAATTGAATTGATACATTGATCAGAGAGGTAATGTACTTAAATAGATCTAAAAATATGTAGCTCAAATTGCATTAGAAACAAGTTATTGTGTTTTAGTTTAACCATTGAAGCATCAAGTCTCTTAACAGAGTAGGACTTAACAGTCTTCTATATATTGAGGTACATCCCAAGGAGTGCCAAAAAGGTTAATTCATGAAAGTAGCACTAGATTTTCCTAAAGCCTATTGACAGTCTAAGAAGGAGGATGATTCAAGGATGGTAGCAAACTGAGTTGCCCGATACTAAGCGACAACCTCTATGTATAAAATCCTCTAACAAGGTCACATGTAATAGTGTGTTTGTAACCTTTAACAGGGTTGGCTCCTAACAGGGCTCACTTTAGAAGACTGAAAATTTGGGGTACCGATACTAGTGGTTTTTTCGCTTAACAGGGTTTCCATGTTAAAATTCATGTGTTATGTGTGTATGGTTTGTTACTTTACTATTTTACATTTCACATATGCATTTCTGGATTGATCGGTATACTCTGCATATTTACTGAGTATCGGTATATAGTTTTTACTGCTTATCAATAATCAAGGAGAATAAGGATAGAAAAGGAAAACCGACAGACAGTCAATTATTATAAGTATTTCATGACATGCATCTTGTAAGGGACTTAATAATATGAGGTTTATTTGATTGGTGGTTAAGTTTAAATAAATTTTTTTGAAGGCACTGATTCACACCCCCCCACCCCCCCTCTCAATTATTACTAACACAGACAACATTACAAAGTTGCAAAAGTTGTCAAGCAAATTTTTAGCAACTTTTACATCTTTTGCTAAAACTTAGTCTAATGACTTCCTATCATCATGGCATGATGTAAAAAACATCATAAATGCCTTCTTAGGGACAAAATTTATTCATTCCAAGCCTACTAGGATTTTTGACCACCATTTCCCATTTTGGGCTAAAACAAACACTAACTACTAAAAGAAATAAAAACTAGATTGGATTGAGCACTAACTACTAATCCATCTAGCTACACACTATTAGACCTTCTAAGGTCAAAAATAAAATCTACTGACTTTGCTAGGGTCACTACAAGCCAAACTTATAATGATTCCAAGGGATTTTCCATAGGTGCTCCTGCACCATCCTCCCCAAATGAAAGGACTTCAATCCATCCTTGGATTTAGTAAGTTGGAATCCACTCCCAACTTCTTGAATTTAGTCTCCTTGATCCCAGTTTCCTCTGCATCTTCTTTTCCATACCACTTAACCAAGTGTTCATAATAGGTTCTCTGTCTAGTCTTCTTTTAGGATCTGGAATCAAGTATCTTTCCTACCTTCTGAGGTGGAGTAGGGGTCAAATTCAGGTCTTCTACCTCCTTTATGACCTTTTTAACACTCTGATCTAGATTTGGGGTGGATCCTTTGTACAATATCAGATTTGCCACATTGAACACAAGAGATAAACCAATGTCCTCCGGTAACTCCATCTTGTATGCGTTGGTGCCATATTTGGAAAGAATGGTACATGGGCCAATTATTCACATCTGTAGCTTATGAGGCACTCCTTTCTACAATATTTCTTTGTTGAGATGGACCATCACTAGATCCCCAACTTTGAATTGGACATCTGCCTTTCTTTTAATATTCTCTATATTTTTAGTCAATGTTCTCCTCACTATCTCATGTACCTCTTGAATAGAATGTGCATAGTCTTCAGAATAGCCACATACCTTGGCTTCATCCTTCATATCTCTAAGCTCATATATGACTCTAGGGTGTAGGCCTTAAACTATCTCAAAAGGACTCTTACCAGTAGTCCTGTTTATTGTCATTCTAGGCATATTCTGCCTCTCCAATGAGTTGGTCTAAAGCTTGACCATACTCCTTATTTAAACACATTAAGAGGTTACCAAGACTCCTATTGACTACATGAGTTTGAGGATGGTATGCAAATCCAAAAGATAAATTGGTCCCTAGCTTTTGCCATAGAGTTTTCCAAAAAAGACTCATGAACTTGGTATCTCTTTCTAATACTATGCTCAATGGTAAGCCATGTATTTTGACTACCTCCTTGAAGAATAGGTTAGCTATTTGACTGACATCATGGACTATCTTGTAGGGTACAAAGTGTTCCATCTTACTGAATCTATCGATAATAACATAACTCCTATCCATTGCTTGTTTGGTCTTTGGCAATCCCACTACAAAATCCATGCTCAAACATTCCCATGGTCTACTTGGGATGGGAAGAGGTTGGTAAAGGCCTACATTGGAAGATGTTCCTTTTTTCTTTCTGAGATATAACACAACTTTCTAGATACCTCCTAATTTCCAAATTCATCTTAGGCCAAAATTAAAACCTCTGAACTAACTCTTGGATCTTATTGACACCAAAATAACCACTAAGTGCACCATTATGCATCTCTTGTATCAAATTTTCTCTAATAGACCCTCTAGGAATACACAACTGACTTCCTTTTAAACAAAGGATCGCTCTGCAAAGTATACTCAGAGAATTCACTATGAAAATGATTCTTCTATTCTTAACATACCTTGTAGATGTATGCAAAGTCTCCATCTTCTGCATATAGGTCTTTGAAGCTCTCAATATCCATGCTTTGTAGGTGTATCCCTTGTACCCTTAGGGATCTCCTGCTCTAGGCATTTTCTACCTTATTTTGTAACCCCTTCTTATGGTTGATATTGAAAGTGTAGGCCTATAGATATTCTACCCACTTCAAATGTTTATGACTGAGCTTATCTTTTGAATTCAAGAAACTCACTGCTTGGTTCTCTGAAAAGATTACAAACTCCATTGGAAGAAAGTAATGCCACCACTTCCTCAATTCTTGGACTAGAGCATACATCTATAGGTCATAAGAAGAGTAATTCTTGTTGGATTCACTTAGTTTCTCAGAGTGGAAATGCACTAGTCTTCCCTCTTGGCTAAGGACAAAACCAATAGCTATATTGTTAGCATCACATTCCACTATAAATATCTTCTCAAAGCTTGGAAAAATCAGGATTGGTTGAGTAGAAATATTCTTCTTCAATAACGGAAATTGATGGTTATTTTTTTCATTCCACAGAAACTTAGTTTCCATTCCACCTTTGATAGTATCTAACATAGGAGTACAAATTGCACTGAATTGCTTTATAAAATTTTGATAATACTATGCTAAGCCATGAAAACTTCTTACCTCAGTTGTTGTTCTTGGATTAGGCCAATTGAGAATGGTTTGAACTTTTCTTGGATCCATATTTATATTTCCTTGAGATAACACAAACCCAAGGTACACTAGTTCTTGTTTCATGAATTCACATTTCTCCAAGTTGACCATCAACTTCTCCTTATGTATCATCTTTAAAACTATTTGCAGATGTATGATGTGTTCTTCTCTTGTCTTACTATAGATGAGTATATCATCAAAGTATACTACCAAATATTTGCCTATGTAGTCCTTAATAACTTCATTCATGAGTCTCATGAATGTAGATGGGGCATTGGATAAGATAAATGGTTTTACAAGCCACTCATACAGTCCTTCTATGGTCTTGAAGGTTGTCTTCCATTCACCCCACCTCATTGAATCTGATTTGGTGGTATCCACTCTTGAAGTCAATCTTTGTAAATAACTTGGCCTCTCCTAGATAGTCCAATAGGTATTCTATCCTAGGGATAGGAAAACTATACCTAATGGTTATCCTATTTATTGATTTTGATTCAGTGCATAGCCTCTAATTTCATCCCTTTTGGGCTGCTAATACAGCACGGGTATGACACAAGGACTAATGCATTTCCTAATGATACCTTGGCTTAAGAGTTCTTGGATTTGTCTAGCTATTTCCTCACTTTGTTGAGAACTCATTTTATAAGATGCCTTATTAGGAAGGGTATCTCCAGGGATAAATTTTATTTGACGGCTTACATTCCTCTTAGGGGCTAGGGTTGATGGTTCTCCATCACTAACAATACCTTCATACTTTTGCAGCATCTCCTGCACTTCCTTTGGTAAGTCTATCTTCTTGACTGTTTTGTCTAAAATTTCTTCTCTTGGCTTCAACACAAGCACAAAACAAACTCTCTCTCTTTCTTCTAAGGATTCTAAGAAATCCTTCTCACTGACCATGAGACATTGGGGACTGATGAATTTACTTCTCCATCCTCCAATAGTGACTATATTTTAAATGTCACATTGTCCTTCTTGAAAGAATAAGAATTCTTTTATCCATCATGCATGGCTTGTAGGTAAAATTTCCATGGCCTACGAAGGAGTAGGTGACATGCATCCATAGGTAGGATGTCAAACAACACCTTATCTTTGTATCTCCCAATGGAGAAGTCTACCCAAGTTGGCTCATTGACAAGGACATGTTGTCCTTTGTTCAACAAAGTAACTTTATATGGACTGGTGTTGGGTATTCTTTTCATCTTCAACTTGCTGACTGCCTCCTCTGACACTATATTTTCAGTAGACCCTGAGTCTATGATGACTCTGAAAAACTTTCCCATCATCTTGAATTTCACTCTAAATAGTGATCTCCTTTGACTAGGTTCCTCTTTCACTGGCTCCTTAATCAGACTGCTCCTCATTATTAAGTTCTCACCTTTTTCTGACTCTAAGGGTACTTCAGGGTGTTTACCTCCACCACTAGTGTCTTCTTGATCATAGTTTACCCTTTTATCACTTCCTTAGGAAGTAGTGCCTTTCTCTGTACATCTATATGTCGGGTTTCCCATCTGGTTGCAATGGTAACATTTCATGTTTCTAAAATAGTACCTCTACCTTGGCTATTGCTTCTTCCTCTCCAAATACTATTAGAGTTCCTTCCCCTATTGGAGTTTCCTATGTTGGAGATTCCTTCTTGCTGGTTAGTAAGCTTGGTCTCTCCTTGACTCTTTGGTTCAAAACTCCTTACACCATATCCACCTCTTTGTCCTCTATTATCCATTCCTTTCCTCTACCTCTAGTGGTGCTACAATCTTGTTTCTTTCTTAGCTTCTCTTCTACCTTGATTGCAATTTGGTGGCACTTCTAAATAGTATCAGGAATCAACATACTCATTTCATCTTATATGGTCTACTTGAGACCATTATGGTATCTAGCTACCTTCACTTTCTCATCCTTTGCAACTCTAGACCTCATGCAAAGCCTTTGAAACTCTTCAGTGTAAGAGTTGACATCCAAGTCTTTCTACCTTAGATTTAGTCTTCCTTTATGCAATTGGATTTCACAATCCTCAGGGACATAAGCATCTCTGACCTTTTCAACCATGGTATTCCATGTAGCACTGGGATTCTTTCCTTCCTTCTCTCTCTGATCTTGGATAAACTTCTACCAAGTGAGTGTACACCCTCTTAATTTGGCTCTCACAACTTTCACTTGTTGAGCCTCACTTATGCCATCATAATCAAAGTGATTTTCTAGTCCTTCTATCCAATCTAGAACTACCTCTGCTTCCAAATTTCTACTAAATATAGGAACTCCTTCTAGTTATTTACCACTCATATCCTTTAATTTTTTCTAGAATGGTTCCTCATTAAGGATAGGGTCAGCTTCAGGTACTTCATCATATATGGAAATCTCCTTTCCTTTCCCTTCAACCATATCCTTTACATTTTCTGTCTTCACATCCACTTAATCTACCTTTTTCTCTAATTGAGCCAATCTGTCTCTGAGAAATCTATTCTCTTCTTCTTTCTCATCTACCTTCTTCGCCAACTCTGCATTGGTCACCATTATAGACTATCATTCTGAATATACTGGCTGGAACATTCACCACAAGCCTGATCAAATAGGCTCTGATACCAATTTGATGGAAGTCCTCTAAGGTGTGCTTGCACAAACACTATCTAGGAGTCTACTTGTCCTAGTATCCATAGGATCCTAAACTCAATTATAGGTCCTCTCAAGTCCTTTCTCTAATGGCCTAATACTTTCCTAACTCAACACAATGATTTGATCTTCTTGTGCTTCACCTTGAATGACAACTATCAACAAATGTACTTCAACTCCTCTAATCTTCCTTAGACAACTCCAAGTGCATATTCATCTTTTCAATTCCACAAGTATTTGCAAGGACACTTCTCATGTTTATCAACTTCCTAGAATCTATAAGATCCCATTTTTGATAATGTAACGCAACTATTCCAAATGATCTCCAAATTTGCTTCCAAAACTGGCTTTTAGGCCTAGTCCTTCTACTAGCCCTATCTAAGAGGTTTTTCCCTATTCTTGTAAAATAACCAAAAACCACCCTAGAAAAAGGGGGGGATTTGGATACCCTTTTCCAAGCCTCAAATAATTTTGTAGGTTTTTGGGCCCGAAGGTGTCTGTACTCTACATTCCTAGAATATAGGACAACTAGAGTTAATTGGGCTAAAACAGTGCAATCATGTGACTTATAAATCAAAAGGTGTCATACAGGACTGGTGGAGTCTTGACCTTCCTAGGAGGTGTTTTTATATCACCTATGGTTTCAAAACCATACTTGGTTTCCCATAATTTGCAATTT
>MU226028.1:251853-263635 GCA_018584345.1 Thuja plicata
TTTACTCAAAACCATTCTGACAACTCTAGCAACTAGTCTACTTAAAAAATAATTTACAACTGTACTCTAATCAACACGCAGAAACTTGTACACTAAACAAAAGTTACTCTAAACTAGCTCTGCTAACCAAATCTATCAGTAACTCATGCTATCCAATCCATTTCACAATGTTAAAACTCAACACTAGTAGACTATGTATTCAATCATAAAAACAAAGAGTTTCTACTATTCAAAAACTTTCATTACATCACTCATGCCTCATGAAATGGGCCTTAAGGTATCTAAATATGCTTCCTCCATGTTTTTAGGCCACTAAAATTAACCACTTTTTCTACTCACCGAAAGGAATCAATATTCACAATGTTGTCGGATAACATTTCAAAGTTGCAAAAGTTGTCAAGCAACTTTTTAGCAAGTTTTACATCTTTTGCTAAAACATAGTTTTATGACTTCCTATCATCATGGTATGATGTAAAAACATCATAAATGCCTTCTTAGGGACAAAATTGATCCATACCAAGCCTACTAGGATTTTTGACCACCATTTTCTATTTCAAGCTAAAACAAACACTAACTACTAAAAGAAATAAAAACTAGATTGGATTGAGCCCTAACTATTAATCCAACTAGTTACACACTGCTAGACCTTCTAAAGTCAAAAATAAAATATATTGACTTGGCTAGGATCAATACAAGCCAAAATTATAACTAGTCCTAGTGTTTTTCCCTAGGTGCTCCTACACCATCTTCCCCAAATGAAAGGACTTCAATCCATCCTTGAATTGAGTAAGTAGGAATCCACTCCCAACTTTTGAATTTAGTTTCCTTGATCCAAGTTTTCTCTTCTCCTATGTTAGATACTATCAAAGGTGGGATGAAAACTAATTTTGTGTGGAATGAGCAAACTAACCATGGATTTGAGTTATTGAAGAAGACGATTGCTACTCAACCAATCCTAATTTTGCCAAGATTTGAGAAGCTATTCATAGGGGGATGTGATGATAGAAATGTAGCTATTAGTGTTGTCTTGAGCCAAGAGGGAAGACCAGTGGCTTTCCACTCTCAGAAACTAAGTGAAGCCAAGAAGAAGTACTCTTCTTATTGACACCAAAATGCCCACTAAGTGCACCATTGTGCTTCTCTTGTATCATATTTTATCTTATAGACCCTCTAGGAACACACAACTGACTTCCTTTAAATAAAAGACCACTCTGCAAAGTATAAATAGGAATCAGTGGTTATTTACAAGAATTGGGGAAAACCTCTCAGATAGGGCTAGTAGAAGGACTAGGCCTAAAAGACAGTTTTGGAAGCAAATTTGGAGATCATTTGGAACAGTTGTTTTACATTCTCATAAATGGGATCTTATGGAGTCTAGGAAGTTGATAAACATGAGAACTGTCCTTGCAAACACTTGTGGAATTGAAAAGATGAATATGCACTTGGAGTTGTCCAAGGAAGATTAGAGGAGTTGAAGTACATTTGTTGAAGTACATTTGGTTTTTGGTAGTCGCACTACAAAATCCATGCTCAAAAATTCCCATGGTCTACTTGGGATGGGAAGAGGTTGGTAAAGGCCTGCATTGGAAGATGTACCTTTTTCTTTCTGACATAACACAACTTTCTACATAATTCATAATGTCCAAATTTATCTTAGGCCAAAAAGTAAAACCTCTGAACTAACTCTTGGGTCTTATTGACACCAAAATGCCCACTAAGTGCACCATTGTGCTTCTCTTGTATCAAATTTTCTCTAATAGACCCTCTAGGAACACACAACTGACTTATTTAAACAAAACATCACTCTGTAAAGTATAAATAGGAATTGGGTCAACCTAGTCGAGTTCAAGGCTAACGTGGTTCGACCTAGTCCTAGCATTGTTAATTTCAAAGTAGATCCAACTCTTGGGAAATGTTATAATTTTTGGGGAGAGAAAATGAAATATGTGAAAAATCAAGCATAAAGACGTTCAGATTTTGGAATCATTAAAGTGGGGTCTAATAGGTCCTAATGATATCCAATAATGGGTGATAACTTTTTAGTATGGTACAATAATGTTTTTACTATTATACGTGTTTGTGTAGGAATGTTGTGAGGAGGTTTATGATACCATGATTTGTAGAATCAATATCTAACTAAGCTTGATGGAGGTAGAAACAAGCCTCAAGATATGAATTTAAAGAATCTACAACAAATGAAGTATCTATTTGATAGGAATAATACCTCAAAGAATTTGAATATTGAAGAGAAGGTCCTTTTATTGAACACTTTTTGAACTCTTAATTAGAATATCTCTATTTGCTTTTATCTTCCTTATATTCTCTTCAACAATGACTACTCATGTAACAATTTCAATAATTTTGTTAGAATTACCAAGAGATTTAGATGGCTAGAGATATTTATATTGTCTTGTTTTTTGTCCATCTTGGATTTTTCTATCATTCCAACATGAATACATACGGTCCACTTAATAGATATTTATAATCATTTCTTTACATATTTTAAATACAAAGATTATACCACCTCATGTATTTTTAATATTATCCATAATTAGGTAGTCTTATGAACTTGAAAGATAACACAAAGAATTTATACATTAATCTCTTTCCTCCATTTATACTATACAATAATGCAATTGGGCAGAATATTTATTAAACATGTGCACATGTTTGGACATAAAGCCATCATCCTCCATCCTAATGGTATAAAACTTTTTTCATAGAAATAATATATTAGAAAACTATTTAATTTTGATAAAAATAACTCTTTTTCTTCCAAATAAATGATGCAATGGTCAATTAATATATATTCAATGACATTGAACCAACCAAATAGTTTTTAATGAGACCTTAAAATTTTCTATTTATAATATTCTTGTGATATAGCAATAGATGTATATACTATATAACTCATATCTTCAATCTTGAGCCTCCAATACTCAATTTTTCCCTTAGAATTTCTGCATTTCTATTAAATAGATGTGTTCTCCATCTCTTCGTACAACAAGATCAAGACACTCAGGACAAGTTTGCATGAAAACAAAATTGAATGAAAAACCCTCTTCTCAAAACCTATAATTTGAGGTGAAAAGGCTTTAAATACAAAATGAAAAGTTGGAATTTATTCATAAATGCTATCTAAACTTATCTCAAAGGATATCAATGTGAAAATTAAATATATTTATGAATATAGATAGGACAAACACATACTTTTAAACAAAAAAATATATCACAACATAGATGTTTGCGGGGAAAGCAATTTAATAATAAGAAGCCACTTCTTCTGTAGTGGGGGGGGGGAGAGAATAAGAACTCCTAGCATCGAGCCAACAATGGCTCCAAAAAAGTCACCAAAAGCACTAGATATGGTGCCTAGACAAGAGGTGAAGGTGGGAAATAGAAAGAGAAGAAAAAGAAAAAGAAATAGAAGACCTCGAAAAAACACATAACCCATGTAGAAAAGAAATAGGAGATCTCACCCTCATTATTAGCGCGTCTTTCATCATGTTCTTGCCCACGGTCCACTTGAGAAAACCTTAGCCCTCTTGTCCTCCTATTTCAACTTGCCATATTTCCCTACTAAATTATAGATCACAAACATTTTATATTAGGCAATGAAACTTTAACAAAACATTAATATTATTGTACTTCAAAAGACATTTTACTAAATATAATAATGTAACTATAATAATGTAAATATAATAATCTACATAATTCAATATCAATTAAGATTTTAATTTACCAGACAGTCCTCTCACATCTCTCTCACTATATATTACAAAATGATATTTTCGTCATCAGTTATGTTGAGACTTGAAATGAGTATTGAAATGAAAGCTTTAATGTAAATAGAAGATATTTACTAATTATTTTCAACATCCTAATAGAATCTACCGAATGTTTAACAAACATATGACATTGGTGGAACCTATTGAGGCAGACCAGTATTTCGTTGCACAGACAACTCGTAATCGTGTTCTCACGGTCACTAGGCCTATAAATATCACCAAAAATGCGTGCCTCAAGACTAAGGAATGCTCGTAAAGCTGCATAGAATGAAAAATGAAACGAATTCACAGTGTCACCCATAATCCAAACGGGTCATCATCGTCTTGCAAAACTGTTAGCTCCTCCATTGTTGTTCCATTTTCACTATATGGATAATTTTCATCGACTATTGTCTCGCTCCATATTTTTTTTTCTCCACTGGAATTAGAAAAGCCGGTGACCAGAGAAGCTAGATTAGCCTTTGTGTTGACGAGCTCTGCTTGAACGGTTGCCAGTTGTGATTGAAGATCCAGCACTTGCTTCTGCAATCAACAAATGGCGCCAGCGCAGCCGTAGATTGGATCTCTCGCTCTCGCACTTGCTTCGTATACCAGGCTTGTTACAGCATCTGCTCTATTCTCAACGGGAATATCCTGCACACAAAAAACAGGAATCATGTTGAAATAAAATCTGCCTTCTAATTTCGATCTGATGTGAAATAAATTCAATCATTAGTCATCTATATTTGGAATACTCATGCGCTGTTGGATCAAATACAATTGTTTCGATTGAAAAGTAGAAGCGTGCAAAAATCTGAGAAAACATATGAAGGATAGCTGAAGGATCTTGGCAATGTTCCTGGATCCAAATACTTTGTGTACAACTAAGAATTTGTGAGGATCGTTTGGTGGGAAATGAGGAGCGAACAAGCATTTAACTCCACATTTCCTTCGCTGTATCTTACAAGCAGCACACGGATAAACAATACGAGACATCGCTTCTGAAATCCGCTCCACCTGAATTAGGTCTGCAGCTGGAAGACAAATATATAATAACTTGTAATAGAAAAGTGAGAAGATCAGAGCCGAATTCTAGAATATGTAGCTCTTACAAACATATAGAGGTCGAATTCAACAATACATAACTCTTAAAAATAAATATAGGTCGATTTCGAAGATATTTGTTGAATTATTTGCTATATATATAGGTCAATTTCAAAGTTGAATCAATAATATATAGGGAGAGAGAGAGAAGGCTTTGGGAAAAAGAGCTGGGTAATAATACATGGATGCATTACCGCTGTAAATGGAACATTTTATCCTTTATCACCATGTGATGCCGAAAAATTTGACTGATTATGTGCGGTCTGTGCGGGGATACGCGAAAATCTGACGTGCTCAAATATGAGATCAGCTATCAAATATGTCATGTACGAATGTAGAACATTTGAATAGGCTCTCTTATAGTTTTAATTAAAAGTGTGGCTCTCATTCAATCAAATACAAATAAAAAAGATAAATACAAAGGACAAGGAAAAAAATATGTTAGTAATTAATACAAATACAATTGAACAATTTTGAAGATTTAGTTTATTATATCAAAATATATGTATGAGAATAGTTTGCACTAATTAACTAAAGTTAAAAAATATATTTCAGTCATGAGTTGTTAGACGGAGAGTATTATATTAGGTAATATTAAGAAAAATAGATAATCAGATTATAAATACTAATAATTGAAATGAGAAATCATTTAACAATTGCAATCAAAGAATGTGTGTTGATTAAAATAGTGGCATATATGCACCTCAAAACAATTACACATACCCTTGCTTGCAATAGATATAGATTAGAATCAAAATAGCATTCTTACCTTTTTCTTAGTCAACGCTATTCTTTAGGATCTAATTTGCAACTATCAATTTTATTTGTGTCTAACAATCTTTGAATTTTATCTTGTAAGTTCTTATAAAATGAACTACTAAAAATGTTATACCCCTTGACACTCTTAGATTTGTTTCTATCAAGTTGGCAGTATTTAAAAATACTTTAGTATTGTAATTACATAAGGATAATGTAAGCATAAATTGTTTTTCTGGAATGTTCTAAGTCGATATATTTGGATGGGGCATGAACCCTTACAATAAGCCAAAAGGTAGAAAATACGAGGACACAAAAGACGTGTGACCACCTAGCTGAAACCTAGCACCTGAACAAGCCAAAAGAAGCTAGAAAGACAAAAAAAAAAAAAAAAAAAAGAAAAGAAAAAAGAGGAAGAAGAAGAAGAACAGACCTAGAGAACCAAGGTGAAACACCGAATAGACTAACTAAAGGGATGGGGTCTTAATCTCCTTCCAATCCTAGTTGCGCTTCTTCAGAAGGTTCAATAAAGATGCTTTCTTATGTTTCCCCTAAGTAGGAGTCGATCTTAGTCACCGACTTAGAAGCCATTTGCCGTTTCATTCTCTTATCCCACCCGTGTTTGAGCACATCCTAAAGAACTTGAAGAGAGAAAGAAGTCTTGGCTATCGTTTCTTTCTAAAATCCACAATTTCATTTAGTTTTTCCCTTGAGGTCATTTTGAATTTATTTTTAACATTGGCTATGGTGAACAAAATATGTTTCTTTTCATCCTGCAAGAGAATAAAATACTTGATCTCTTTGGTCTACTAATCGACGCTAGCCCAGTCGTCGCGTCTAATTGAGAGATCATTATCTGCCACCCAAATTCTCTAGTCATTGACATCTTCCGACCAGTCCCTAGTCTCTAGTGCTCATTGACGCTAGCCAAATTGCCGAGTCTGATTAAGCGATAATTAGATGCCTCTCCAATTCTTTTCTTGAATTTTTTCATAATAAATTTTTTTTTTTAATTTCATTTGTTTCATATATTGTCCTCTTATTTGTGTATAATTATTACAAGTCGATGTCCTTTAATACATGAAAAAATAAAATATGTGAATGTTTGTGCATAGTTAAGTTTAGGCCAAAAAGTTAAAAGAGGGTCAATTGATTGAAATTTTTTATTTTTATTTTATGTTTATATGGATGAAGACATTGATTGGCATTTGATATTTGTAGCTACATGAATGCATCCACACATTCATGAAAACTAGGCACAATGCTAAATAGAAAATTCATTAGAGTTTATTTTAAAATTCAGTATTGTATTTCTGCCCTATTTCTAGGTGCATGTGAATTTCTATGTGTGAATGAAATATCTATAAGTATGTAATCTTTTGTGTGTGTGCATGTGTGGATTTAGGAATCATATTACTAAAAAGTATGTAGCATTCTTGTGTGTGTGTGTGTGTGTGTGTGTGTGTGTGTGTGTGTGTGTGTGTGTGTGTGCATTTCTAGAAAATAGTCATGTATATCATAAGAGGAAAACTAGGGATCTAAGTATAAGAGACGTGAGATCATAGAAATAAGTGATGCCCATGTATGCGTGACTAGATAAGATGACAAAAAAAAGATAGAAATGAAAAATTCAAAAAAGAAATTGTGAAACAATCAAGTGATATAATAAATAGAACATGCTCACTAAGTTGGTTAAACTTGAAAATGAAGTAAGAATCAAGATGAAACAAAGAACACATGTCAGGTAGAGGAAGGAAAAAACATATCAGATCTCTAGGGATCCCAAAAGAAAAATTAGATGTGAAAAGTGAGCTTGACACAAGAGATAATGATAAATGAATAGAAAGCAATTTATTTACATAACAAATCAATGATATTGAATAGTTTCTCTTTTATGTAACATGCATGATCATAATGCGTATCTTCCCTTTGTATATAAATTTTAAATTTTATGTTGGAATACAATGCCTTATTCTTAGGATATCTTTTTGTATGATAATAAGTATACATATTTGTATCCTAAAAATATAGATAACTCTATATTATTGCTAAGTGCATGCTACTCTTATGTGAACTATATCTAGAGTGATTTAGTCAATTCAAATTAAAAAAACACAAATAAAGATTAGAAAAAAATATAATTTGCATTCTCTAATTTCAAAAAGAACAAGAAAAGAAAAGGTAAAACATGGTAAAAGAAAACATCCATAAATATAGCACCAATATCTAAAACATATGATTGTATAAATAAATCAAGAACAAAATTATCATGTGAAAGAAATAAATGACACCTAACAAAATATTAAATGAATGGATACAAATCAGCTAAAGAGGAAATCATAGGAGCTATCATGATGCAATGGAGAATTATGGTGGTAGGGTGAGACAATAAGGTTTTACACTACAGCCTTAGACATAAAAAATGAGATGAGATGATAATAAAATTAGTATTAGATTAGATATGAGATGCTAGATATCAAACAAATCTGCACCTTTACAATCCTTGTAGACTTTGTGTCTACTCTACTACGTGAGTTTATATTATAGATTTGTTGTCTTGAAAATAAGTCCATATATAATGCAACAAGAACTGGCTTTAGAATGTTTACTTGCACTTTCATTGGGACCAACTCATCTTGTAATTTTTGTTTAAAGTGGAATTCTCAATCTTATAAGATGTGACTGCACCTTCTTTTAGATTCTCTGTTATGGACTCTAATGTATTTGATTCTCCTTTCATAATATTTCCAATATTAAACATATTCAAGGAATACTTAAAATTGTTGTAAGGGAAAATGAACTTTCTAATTTTTTTGATGCAAGACCATCTTGGGATCTTAGCAATCTTGTATCAACCAAAAATATTTTGTTTTCAGTTTCTATTTTTTCTGTTGCTGAGGTTCTTTCAACATTCTTTTAGTTTGGATCAGTTATTATTGCGCACCTCATGGAGTGTTCCCGAAATCATGTTTTACATTCACCCAAGTTCACTTCTTGACTGGCCTCTTCACATGGGGTATTTCATAGATTTCCGGTAAGACATTTATATTCTTCATGTTTCATGACCAACTTGCATTTTCCAATCTTGTGAAGGCTTTTCCTGATCAGAAAAGCTTCATGGCGCATATCGTGATGATCTTATGTGCATGGTCGACCTACTTGTGGGTTTTTCCATCCTATTTTATTGGTTTATGAGAGATTCTTATGACTTAGGCATGAACCTATAATGTAATACATTTTCCTATTTTTGGAGGATGTAATCTCTCCCAATCCAGCCTAATGCTTGCAAAGGCTTTATAAACTGATGTAATTTATCAATGAGTAGCATGGAGAATTAGTATAGCATTGGTAGCCATAAATTTTGACGTGAGATTTTTATATATAATATAAAAAGATAACCTATAAAAGATTCTAAACATTCTTGTATGCATGGAATGTAAGACTGCATGTTGGAGATCCATTGTACTTTATTTTGGCTAATAATGAGAGGTTAGGTCATGCATATCTCTTAATAATTTGTGTTTCTTCTATAGTGTAACTCTTGCTACAAGGATTGGACTGGCTTATTTGAGGTTCCTCCTATCCTGAATTGGAAAAATCCTGAATTTTATTGGTTGTGAGGTGGAAGTGTGTGGATCTAACACACAATTTCAGAGGATTCACTCAGGATGACTTAGAGATGAAATGCTAGAGGTAGAAGGAGAGATGTAGATCCAATTGTATTGGATATGTTGGTACATATTGCATCTAGATTGGATGTTGTTGAAATGGCCTAGAGGAGATGTCGACACATTGAACATATAAGTGATGAAGAGGAAGAAACAAATAAATAAATGGTTGAAGGGAGTGAAGCAAAACCTAAACCTCAATTTGAACAAGGGGATGAAAGATTTATAAAAGCCCCAAATAGATTTCATGCAAGAGCACATTTCAATCCACCTGATTAGCATGGTAATTTAGATATAGATGAAATACTTGATTAGATCATAGAGATGGAGAAATACTTTTATTATCAAGGTACTGATGAGGATAAGAAGGTGAAATATAGTTGCACAAAGTTAAAAGGACATGCATCATTATGGTGGGAACATTTGTAGACTAATAGATAAAGAACCTGGGCAAGAAAAAAATCAAATCATGATGATGAGATCAGATGGTGAACAAGTTGAAGGCCAAATTCTTACCTACTGATTACCAAGTAGGTTTGTCTAGGAAGTTACAAAATATAAAGCAAAAGAATCTTAGTGGGAAGAGGTATACCAAATAATTATATAGATTGGATATCAAATTTGGAAAGACCGATGAAGAAGTTGAGAGGGTTGCAAGGTACCTGAATGGTTTTATGACACCAATTCAAGATTAGATTAGTTTGGTCAAATTGAAAATTGTAGAGGAAGCTTAGCAATATGACCTAAAATCTTAGGAGAAATTGAACAAGAGACATGAGCAGAGACAAAGAGGAAGAGGTGGCACAACCCAGAGAGGTAGATCTTTTGGAGGAAGTAGATCTTATTCAGATCATAGCAAAGGCAAGACATAATTCAAGGGGGAGAACTCATACTGAAGAGATGACAAAAACATTTCAGAGAGGAGGTGGACCAAGTAGCTACAATAGAGATGAAAAGAGAATGTTTTCAGTAACTTGTTTAAAGTACAATGCTGAAGGACATCAAGATTTTGAATGTACTCAACGAAGTTCAAGTAAGGACATCGAGAATAGTGGTAAAAATACTTTTTTTTGAAGAAAAATCCAGTGAATCTTAGAACCAACCAAAAGGTGGAGAAGCACTAATGATAAACAGATCCCTATTTCATGAGGAGATGCATCAAGAGTCATTGTTGAGTAGAATTTTTTTCAAAACAAGATGCAAAGTTTAAGGAAAGTGTTGAAAAGTCATCATTAATATTGGTAGTCAAGATAACTTAGCCTCCGAAGATTTGGTGAATAAGTTGAATTTGAAAAGGTTGAAACATATGAAACCTTATCAAATTGCATGAATTAAGGATGATCATAAGGTAGCAGTAAGTGACCAATTCCTAGTAAAATTGAAGATTGGATCTTACCACGATGAAGCTCTTTGTGATATTATGCCTATGGTTGTTTGTCATATCTTCTTGGGTAGACCATGATAGTATGATAGACAAGCTATACATCATGTAAGAAGAAATATGTATACTATTGTGGCTAAGGGGATGAAAAAAGTGTTGTTTCCATTGATAGTGACTCCTAAAAATGAGAATTGCATTAGTGTTTGGTTGAAGGAAGGAAACTATTGGATGCTTTGAAAAGTGATAGTATGGGTTTTTCTTTGATTCGTAAGAATCCTAATTTAGGATTGATAGAGGAACACCCTAAGGAGATAAGGGAATTTTTGAGTGAGTATGAAGAGAGAATCTCAGATAATGTGCTTAATAGATTACCACCTTTGAGAACTATTAGTCATTGCATGCATCTAATTCATGGTGCTAGTTTACCCAATAAAGCATGACATCTGATGACACCTACAGAGAATGAAGAATTGAATCAGCAAGTGCAATTGTTATTGAGGAAAGGTTTGATCAGAGAAATTTTGAGTCCTTGTGCAGTACCATACATATTAGGGCCAAATAATAAAGGAGAATAGAGAATCCACTGATTCGAGAGCCATTAACAAGATTACAGTAAATTTTAGGTTTCCTTTTCCTAGAATGTACGATATAATGAATTGCTTGAGTGAAAGAGAGTATCTTAGAAAGATTGATCTAAAAATCTATCGTCATATCTAAATCAGAGAGGGTGATGAGTCGAAGACTGTTGGAATAATGATACATTTGGCATCAGTGAATGCACTTAGTGAAAACACTTATTCGGTTTTGAATTCTTACCGAGCTCATCACTCATCCCACAGCCTATACTGAGCATTCAGTAAAGCTCACCGATCAAACAGTTCAAACCGAGCAGTAAGGCAGTCACCGAGCATATGAGAAAAAAAGCAGTTACCGAGCAGACGGTAGTCACCGAGTCATCAGTTGAAGATAACCGAGAAGTCAGTTACTACCGAGTCACTAGAGGTTACCGAGTGACAATGTATTTACCGAGTCACCACAGCTACCGAGTTCCAAGCTACACTTCGGGACTAGTATGGACCGAGCCTCTACTCTTACCGAGAGCATGA
>MU226028.1:270361-282330 GCA_018584345.1 Thuja plicata
CCCCAGTTTTACTTTCTATTTGGAAGGTTTCTGGGTTACCAATCTTTGTGTTATGTGTTATGTATAATTACATTTTCATGATTGCAGTAGATTAAATGAATGAATGGTTAAAGAATATAAAAGTGCATAAATACTTTAAAGTTTTAAGTGTTACTGATTCACCCCTCCCCTCTCAGTAACTCTGTTAGTCCTGAATATTTCCAACAGAAGACATCATTGAAGACAAATGAAGGATTGTATGAATGGTTGGTAATGCCTTTTGGATTGACTAATGCACTGGTACTTTCATGAGAGTAATGAATGAAGCATTAAAGAAATTATTGGGTAAGTTTGTGATTTATTACTTTGATGATATTCTTATTTTTAGTAAGAGTAAGGAGGATCATTTTTTGCATGTGAGACAAGTATTGCAACGATTAAGGGAATTTTTTTTTTGATAAACAACAAGAAGTGTTCCTTCATGAGAGAAGAGATAATGTACTTGGGTTTTGTAATCTCAGTAGAAGGATTGAGGATGGATCCTGAGAAGGTTAGAGAAATTTTTGAGTGGCTTACATGTGAAATTTTTTGAGAGGTAAGATTATTTCATGGATTGTCTAGCTTTTGCTAGAATTTTATTAGGAATTTCAGTTCAGTTTATAATCCTATAACTAAGACAATGAGAGGAGATAGGAAAATATTCAAGTGGAAACATGGACAACAAAAGAGTCTTGAATTGTTGAAACAAAAGGTGATTGAACACTCTGTGTTAGCTATACCATATTTTAGTAAGGAATTTCAAGTGGACTATGTTGTAAGTGGGAATGCAATTTGAGTAGTGTTAACTCAAGAAGGAAGACCAATTTCTTATTTTAGTGAAAATTTGAATGATGCCAAGAGAAAATGTTTAGTTTATGATCAATAATTCTATTCCATTTCAAGCCTTGAAGAAGTGGACACAAACTTGTTGCCTAAGGAATTTGTATTGTATATTAAGCATCAAGAATTGTATTTGAAGAATCAAAGTAAATTGAACTAGAGACAGATGAGATGGGTTGAATTCTTGGAGAGTTATACATTTGTGTTGAAGCATAGGATTGGTTAGTCAAATAGGGTTGTTGATTCTTTAAGTAGAAGGAGAAATTGGCTGACAAAGATGATAATTGAAGTGCCAGGATTTGATGAGTTGAAGATTTTGTATGAGGATGACCCTAATTTTATAGAACCTTGGAATTCTTGTAGAGAACTTTTTGTAGTAGATTGAATTGAGTGGTTGGGTTATTTCATTGAAGAAAGTATATTTTTAAAGGAATTTAGTTGTGTGTACCTATGAGATCATTGAGAGATAATTTGATTAAGGAGAACCATTGTGTAGGATTAGCTGGACACTTTGGAATTGATAAGACATTGCCTTTGGTGAGTGAGAACTATTTTTGGTTTCAGATTCATAAGGATGTAAGGAAATTTGTTTAGAATCATAACATTTATCAAGTTGTTAAGGGGAGGTGTCAAAATATCAGGTTGTATACACCTTCAACAGAGGCAACTAGACCATGGGATCACATTAACATGGATTTTGTGCTTGGATTACCGAAGACCTCAAAAGGTAATTATTCTATATTTGTGGTAGTAGATAAATTTTTGAAGACGATGTATTTGATACCTTGTAAGACAACAACTTATGCAATACATGTAGCGAATTTATTTTTTAGATAAATTGTGAGATTGCGTAGGTTACCTAAGAGTATAACTTTTCAGATAGGGATAGTAAGTTTATTGTCTATTTCTGTAGGAAACTTTGGCGGAAGATGAATACTGAATTGAAGTTGATATGTACATTTCATCCATAGACTAATGGAAAAACATAGGTAGTGAATAGGATTTTGGATAATATATTGATATGTTTGGTTGGAGAGAAGATGGGTTATTGGGATTTAGTTCTCACACAAGAAGAGTTTACATATAATAATTCGGTGAATAGGAGTACATGGAAGACACCATTTGAGATAGTTATAGACATGAATCCTAAAGGAGTATTAGAATTAAGGGATATTTGTCATGAAGTCAAGAGGAGTGTAGAAGAAAAATAATTTACAAAACATATGAATAGATTGCACATTCAAGTCAAACAACATTTGGAAGATATGAACCAGAAGTATAAGTACATAGAAGATATAAAAAAGAGACATAGGGATTTTTTAGTAGGAGATAAGCTGATGGTTTATTAATAAAAGGGTATATTTCCAGTCAAAATATATAACAAGGTAAATATGAGGAATTTTAGACCATGTAAAGTCTTGAAGAGATTTTATTCAAAAAATTAATATGAAGTGGACTTGCCAAAGGACATGGATATATCACCTATATTCAATGTTACAGATTTGTATGAGTATCATGAGTCAAATTTTTGTGAAAGAGATGAATCAAATGTTGAGTAGCAGTATCCTGACAAGAATAAAAAGTGAATAGAGAGGATTTTGGATAGCAGAATTAGTAGAAGTACCAGAGGTAAACAATACAGACAATATCTTGTAAAGTGGAGAGACAGACTAGTTGAGGATTCTTCATGGATTTCTAGGACTGAGGTTGACCATTTTGGTTTTCCTTTAGTCCCAGGAAAGTGAGATACTCACTTTTCTAACAACCCTCAGCGTCTGATGTAGGAGAATCTTCGGATCTTGGCAATCTTACTTCAATAAAAAAATTTGTTTGCAGTTTATAGTTTGTTTGTTGCTTAGGTTCTTTCAGCATTCTTTTAGTTTGGATTAGCTTTTGTTGTGCACCTCATGGAGTATTCCTCGCATTATGTTTTACCTTCACCTAGGTTCGCATCTCGATTGACTTCTTCACATGTGAGATTTCTTGGATTTCTAGAAGGATATTTTTGTTCTTCATGTTTCACGACCAACTTGCATTTTCTGATCTCGCAAAGGATTTTCCCTATCAACGAAGCTTCATGGAACATATCTCCATGACCTTATGTGCATGGTCGACCTACTTCCAAATTCGCTTGACTTGTTTTATCTATTTGCGAGAGATTCTTATGATTTACGCCTAGACCTATAATGTAATATGTTTTCCTATTCTTGAAGAATTTAATCTTTCCCAGGATGACCTGATGCTTTCAAAGGCTTTATAAAGTGATGTAATTGATCCAGGAGTAGTATGGAGAACTAATATGTCATTGGTAGCTAAAACTTTTAGAGTGAGCTTGTGATAGACAGTATAGAAAGATAAGCTATAAAAGGTTCTAAACATGCATGTATGCCTGGAATGTAAGGCTACATGTTGCAAATCCATTGTACATAATTTCTAGATGAAATTAAGAAGGTAGATTTTGCATATCTCTCCATAATTTGTGTTGCTTCCATTGTGGGACTCTTGCTGCAAGGATTGGACTGACTTCTTTGAGGTTCCTTTTGTCCTTGGCTACACCATTTTTATTGTAAGAATAGCCAAGAAAAAAAATAGATTCAAGGTTCAAACACTATTGTTATACTTTCTAACAATGGAAAAGCACAGTAAACCAGTAACCCGTGCAACAATAAGGTCAGTAGCAACCTTAGCCATAAACAAACTACATAACCCACTCCACTACATTTGAAGGGGACAAAAGAGTAAGAATTCTTGGCATGAGACCCACAATTGCTAGAGAAAGCTCGCTAGAAGCACTAGATCTAGTGCCTAGATAAGAGGCGAAGGTGGGAAATGGAAAGTGGAGAAAAAGAAAAGCAAAGAGAAAACCTTCATAAAACACGAAACCCGCATAAACTCTGGCCCACGTAGAAGAAAAATAGAAAATCCCACCCTCATCATTTCTATGTCCCTCATCATCTTCTTGCCCATCGTCTGCTTGGGAAAACCCTAGCCCTCACTCTCTCATTGTGACTTGCTATATATTCCTACTAAAATATAAATCACAAAAATATTATGTTAGACATAAAAGCTTTTTAAAAAATATTAATATTATTCCACTACAAAAAAATACTTTACTAAATGTAATAATATAACTACAATATCAATTAGCATTTTAATTTACAAGACAATCCTCTCACATCTTTCTCATTACTCGACAATGTCATTTTCGTCATCATTAGACTAGAAAATAGTTTGTTGAAATGAGAGGCTTTATGTCAACAAACATTATTCATTGAAAAAAGTTGCAAAATATGAAAAAGAAAATAAATATATGCTATTTCCAACATCTTAATAGAATTTAAGGATTTTTTAACAAGCAGATGACATTGGGAGAGTCTATTGAGGCAGACCATGATTCAGATATATCAGCAGTTGTACAAATGTAAATATATTCACCAGTATTTCGTTCGACAGGCTACTCGTAATCGTGTTCCCACGGTCACAAGGCCTATAAATATGACTAAAAATGCTTGCAAAGCTGCATAGCATGATAAATGAAACAAATTCACAGTGGCGCCCATAATCCAAACGGGTCCTCATCGTCTTGCAAAACTGTTAGCTCCTCCATTGTTGTTTCATTTTCACTATATGGATAATTTTCATCGACTATTGTCTCGCTCCATATATTTTTTCCTCCACTGGAATTAGAAAAGCCGGTGACCAGAGTAGCTAGATTAGCCTGTGTGTTGACGAGCTCTGTTTGAACGGTTGCCAGTTGTGATTGGAGATCTAACACTTGCTTCTGCAATCGACAAATGGCGCCAGCGCAGCCGTAGATTGGATCACTCGCTCTCGCACTTGCTTCGTATACCAGGCTTGTTACAGCATCTGCTCTATTCTCAACGGGAATATCCTGCACACAAAAAACAGGGATCATGTTGAAATAAAAGATGCCTTCTAATTTCGATCTGATTTGAAATAAATTCGATCAAAAGTCGTCTATATTTGGAATACTCATGCGCTGTTGAATCAAATAAAATTGTTTCGATTTAAAAGTAGAAGTGTGCAAAAATCTGAGAAAACATTTGATTTATACCTGAAGGATTTTGGCAATGTTCCTGGTTCCAAATACTTTGTGCACTACTAAGAATTTGTGAGGATCGCTTGGTGGGAAATAAGGAGCGAGCAAGCATTTATCTCCACATTTTCTTCGCTGAATCTTACAAGCGGCACAAGGGTGAACAATGCGAGACATGTCCTCTGATATCTGTTTCACCTGAATTAGGTCTGCAGCAGGAGCAACTAGAATTATATATTAACTTCTAATAGTAAAGCAAGAAGATCAGAGCCAAATTCTAGAATATATATAGCTCTGAAGACAAATATATATTCACTTCTAATAGTAAGGTACGAAGATCAGAACCCAATTCTAGAATATATAGCTCTTAATAACATGTATAAGTCGAATTTAAGAATACATAACTCTTAAAAATATATATATAGGTCGATTTCAAAGATATCAGTGGAACTCAATACTATATATATAGAGAGAGATATGGCTTTGGGAGAAAGGGTTGGGTAATAATACGGAAAATATATGGAAGCATTATTGGTGTAAATGGAACATTTCTCCTTTATCACCATGTGACGCCGAAAATATTGACTGGTTATGTGCTGTCTGTGGGCGGATACAAGACAGTCTGGAATGTTCAAATAAGAGATCAGCTATCAAATATGTGTACGAATGATGTATATTTGAATAAGCTCTCATATAGTTTTAATTAAAAATGTGGTTAATAATTTCTCAATCAATCAATACAAATAAAAAGGATAAATACGTAAAACGTATTTTAGTAATTAATACAAATACAATAAAAAAAATTCTGAAGGTTTATTTTATTATATCAAAATATACGTATGAGAGGAGTTTGAATTAATTAAATAAAGTTAAAAAATATAAATTAGTTTGGATTTAATGAATTGCTATATGGGAGAGGATAATATTAGTCAATATTAAGGATTAAGGCTATTTCAAAATCTATGCCTATATAATAAAAACCTATATTAATCAATATTAAAAAAAAAAAATTTAATCAGATTATAAATAATAGTGAATGAAGAGAGAGATTGTTTAACAACTACAATCAAATAATGTGTGTTAATTGATCAAACTAGTGACATATATGCAACTCAAAAATGTTATTCTAATTTGCAATGGATGTAGATTAGAATCAAAATAGCATTCTTATCTTTTGCTTAGTCAACTTCATTCTTTTGGATCTAATATACACCTATGAAGTTTATTTGTATCTAGCAATCTTTGAATTCTATCTTTTGAATTCTTAAAAAATGAACTAGTAAACAATGTTATGACCCTTCACACTCTTAGAAGTTTTTTGATCAAGTTGGTGGTATTTTAAAATTCTTTACCATTGTAATTACATATGGAAAATGTAAGTATAGATTGTGTTTTGTTAAATATTTTGATTAGATAAATTGGGATGGGGTTCAAATCCTTACAACAAGCCCAAAGGCAAAAATGATGGGTACTCACAAGAAGTGAGATGACCTAGCAAAAGCCTAGCAAGTAACTAAGCCAGAAAACCCATGAAGAAAAAAGAATGGCCCCGTAGAACCAAGGTGAAACACAAAATGGAGTAACTAAAGGGAGGGGGTTTGAACCTCCTTCCAATCCTTGTTCATCTTCTTTAGAAGTTTCAAGAAGGAGACATTTTTCTATTTCCTCTGAGTAAGGGTTGAAGTAGTAGTGATCTCATTCACTAACTTAGAAGTAATTTCCTTTTTCATTATTTTAGCCTGCCTATGTCTAAGATCATCTTGAAGAACCTAAAGAGAGAAAGAAGTATTGGGCATCATTTATTTGCTAAAATCTACAATTTCATTAAGTTTTCTCTTCAGGTCATCTTGATTATTTTTAACACTGGCTATGGTGAACAACATATCTTTCTTTTTGTCCTCCAAGGGAATAAAATCCTTGAGCACTTTGATCTAGTCATCATTGGTAATTCAATTTTCAATTTTTATTGAGAGATCATTACCCACCACACAAATTCTCTGGTAATGGATAGCTTTTGACTATTCCCCAGTACTCATTTATGCTACCATGATTGTCAAGTCTGATTGAGATATCATTAGCCACCTCCCCAAATTCTTTTCTTCAATGTTGTCATAATTATATATATTTTTGAATTTCATTTGTTTCATATGTTGTCCTCTTATTTGTGTATAGTTATTACAAGTTGATATCCATTTATACGTGAAAAGAAAAATATGTGAATGTTTGTCCATAGTTAGCTATAGAACAAAAAGTGAGAAGGGGGTCAACTAGTTGAAGTTTTGTGTTATGATTTTATGTTTATATGAATGAAGACATGGGTTGAAATTTGATATTTTTAGCTACATGAATGTATCCACACAATGAAGAAAATTAGGCACAAAACAAAATATAAAATGCGTAAACGACTTATTTTAAAATTCACTATTCCCTTTCTCCACCGTTTTAAGGTGCATGTGAATTTCTATGTATGAATGGTTTATCTTTAATTATGTAATATTCATGTATGTCTGTGTGTCAAATAGTCATGTATGTCATAAGATGAAAACTAGTGATTGAGGTATAAGAGATATGGGAACATGAAAAGAAGCAATGGTTGTGTATGTGCGACTAGATTATATGGGAAAAAAAATAATTTAAAATATGAAAATGCAAAATACAATAGAGAAATTGTGAAATAATCAAGAAATAGATTAAATAAAATATGGTCACTAAGATGGTTAAACTTGAAAATGAAGTAAGAATCAAGATGAAACAAAGCACACATGTCATGAAGAGGAATACAAAATATAAGAGAGTTCAAGGCATCCTAAAAGCAAAGTACATGTGAAAAGCGAGCTTGACACAAGAGTCGATGATAAATGAATAGAAACTAATTTGTTTAGATTTTGAATCCATCTCTGATATTGAATACTTTCTTTTCATGATACATCAATGATCACATTGTGCATGTTCCCTTTGTATATAATGTTTTAAATTTTATGTTGGAATACAATGTCTTTATGCTTAAGATATAATTTTGTAGGATAATAATGATACCTATCGCAGCCATAATAATATAAATAACTATAAGTTATTGGTACATCAATGCTACTCCTATGTGAACTAGATCTAGAAATAAATAGCCAATTCAAATAAAATAACATAAATGAGGTCTACGGTAAAAAAATGAATCAAATCATATTAATTCTCCACTACATAAACATAAAATAAAACATTCCAATAGTAATTAGTGAGAAATGATGTTTTTGTATACAAAGAAGAATTTATGTAATCACCGTAATCATAATGTAATTCAACCTCACAAAATCTATAATGTCATTATTTACAGGAAATGAAGTATCAAAAGATCTAACATGGTCAACTAATATATCATTATGAATGCGTAAATGATCATGTGATGCCTAACATGCGAGGTAATCTATGTATTCATCATAAGGCTTCATATTACATATAAAAAATGATAACACATCAAAGTAACATTAGTATAGGTTATCGCAGCATTACAAGACTATGTAATAATAAGACGTGTTACAATCATGCACAAATAGAGAAAATAACAATTCTTTTATTGAATAATGACCATTGATCCTATAAGCCGAACTATAATGAAAAAAATGTGAAAAAAAGAACTAAAACTCTCTAATAGAATATAAGTTGCATCCACTAATCCCAAAAATGACAGAAAAGATAACACATGTTAAAATGAAACCTCCGTAAAGATAGCACCCACATCTAAATCGTATGATTGTATAAATAAATCAAGAACAAAAGTATAATGTGAAACAAATACATGACGCATATCAAAATATTAAATGAATGCATTCAAATTAGCTAAAGAAGAAACGCTAAGTGATGTCATAATGCAATGGAGAATTAGGGTGGTAGGGTGAGAAAATAAGGTTTTGCAATGCAGCCTTAAACATAAACGTGAGAAAAAACTGATAGTCAAATTAGTGTTGGATTAGATTTGAGACGCTAGATATGGAACAAATTTGCACCTTTACAATCCTCGCGGAAATTCTGCCTACTCTACTGCACGCATACAAACTGTAGATTTGTCGGCTTGAAAATAAGTCCATCTATAATGCGGCAAGAAATGACTTCTGGATCTTCTCTAGCACTTTCATTCGGACCAACTCATCGTCTAATTTGTCGTTTCAAGTGGAAGTGTCAATTATATAAGACGTGAGCGCACCTTCTTTGTAATTCTCTTTTCTACAATCCGGTGTATTATATTCTCTTTTCAAAAGATTCCCAATACTAAATCTATTTATGACAAACTTAATATTGTTCTAAGGGAAAATAAACTTTCTCATGTGTAGGGAATATATATAATAGTAAATAATTAGAGGGGATTATTCATCTTAGTACAAGAGTTAAGGATTTAAGGGCAATTATTAAATTGTATTTGCCTAGGATGCAATCCCTTTTTCATCTCTTATGATGTTGAAGCTTTTATTTTACGAGGACTTGATTCCTGATAGGTTCGTCAAAAACATTTCAATTTCACCATTATTGTTAAACAAACAACGATACTTAGTTTAATTATTAAAGTGGTATATATATATATATATATATATATATATATATATATATATAGTTAGGGAGTTGTTTGATAATTGAAGATTAGTGGTATTTAGATATATTTTGGGAGAGTCATTTCTATGTTTCTAAGATGCGTGTTCTCTTAGGTTATACCTCAAAAAATTGCGTAAAAACATAGTAGACAACAAGTCATAGCCATAAAAAAAACTTCTATAATAAATAAATGGATCAAGCTTCATATACTGCATCATTGACTTCTTCTTCCTTCTAGTGTATACTATTTGAATAAAATACAGCGAAGGATGTGCAAATGGATAAAAAAAGTTTGAGAATTCAACATTAAGATTCAAATTAGTAAGTTGGTTAAAACGTGGTGATTAATTATATTAAGGGTGGATTCTATCCATCAAACTATCAATGTAAATCTATTAAATGTAGAAGAAGGCTAACAAAGACATTGCAATGAGGATTAAACATACTGTAATAATATTTTCATTAATTATAACAAATAAATTACATGAGTGAGATTATTGAAAGTGAAAAACTCACTTGAAGCTATAGGAAAAAATTATCTAATTGGTTAGAACTTTTTCTACAGAAGTAGAGATGATATATTATTAAGGTGTCTAAATGAGAAAGACATACATCAAGTACTTTTATAAATGTAGAATGGTGTACGTGGGAGGCATTGTATGTTAAAAATAATATTTCACCAAATTTTCCTTCGTCCAATCTATTAGTGACAATCTTTATATGCTAATACCTATATGACTATTAAAAGGTATGATGCTTTCCAATATCTTTCTAGAAAATTAAATGGATATAGAGCCTTATCTTTCAGTTACATGGAGGTTGAATGTTCTTTTTAGTGTGGGGCATTAATTTTGTTTGGGATATTACTAAGAGTTATAATGGGAATTGTAAGTAGTCATTATAACCATCCTAAAATGTAAGCACCCTTATTGGGCACTCATTTTTATACTCATTTTAATATGCATAGGTTTCCACATTGATTTCATGTCCTTCTGGCACTTATGCATCCTTCAAATCAATATTATTTGTTTAAAACTTGACGTTGGCTCTAATTTATATTCATGATATCCCACTTTTCATTCAATTGCATATTTCATTTTCCAGATAGGACCTATCCATTCATTTTTTCAAATTTTGGGACTGACCTTGATCTACTAGTAGGCTATGATTTTAACCACCACTTCTTAGCACACTTCCCGACATCCCAAGAGATTTTGAAGTCATTTCACCTGGACTAGGTCGACTTTATCCTAGACTAGGTCCACCAAGTCAACCTTGTCCTTATTTTTTTTTCTCATAATTTTCCTAGAGCCAAATGGCAAGATTCTCTTCTAAGGTTTGAAATTATAGTCAACGTAAACAAAATTTGATCCCCAAAGTGTGTATAAAAGGAGACCTCTTCTTCTCATTTTTATTTCTACATCTATATAAACTACTATTCTAAAAGCTACATACACATCTACAAGCAATTCATTGTGCATTCAAGAGATCCAAGTGTAAGAAAACATCCATTAGTGAAGGAGTACATTATAAAGCATTCAAGGCAATCAAGCATCCAAGTGCAAGGAAGCCATCAAAAGCCATTAAGAATTTAAAATTGTCATTCCATCATGCACTCAAGGAATTTCCTTCCATAGATCTAGCTTATCTCCCCCATTAGAGTTCAAGCACCAAAGTTTCCAATCAAGGGAGGAGATCTACATTCATTAAGTCTTATTATTCTCTTTCTTCCTCAAGCCAACATTGCGGAAAACTAAAATATCTATTATCCAAGGATTTGGTTTAAGGATTTCCTATCCTGTTTATTTGTAGTCCAAGATATTGCATCAATACTTGAGATCACCTCCAAAGGGGCATTGCATCATTGATGTATAACGTAATGTATGTTTCAAATCTAGATTCTATTTCATCTTGCATTATGCAATTTCAATTATGTTTCAAGGTTGATTCCTATATAGGGTTTTGAGAAACACAAAACCCTTTTAAAAATGGTTTTCCCTTTTTTTTGTGTGTAGGAATAGTTTTGGGATTTGTAGATATAGATTCGAGAGTCTCATAACTGGTTGTAGATCCTCAAAAAATTTCATCAGATTTGGAGCTGAAAGGACTAGGTTGAATTTCAAAACCCTGTCCAATATGAGCTCAACTTTGTCATCTTTTTCATCCACTTTTTCGCTAAACATTTCATGGTGGATAGTTACAGACATTAGAGTCCTAGATCTAGATTTGCAACTGATTTTTACATTCAAATGACAGAAGGTCAATCTTCATCGCCTCTCTTCAAGGTGAGTTCATTCCTCCTATTTTCCTCTCTCACTTACTTCATACATCATATTTACTATCATTTACATGGGTGCCAGCAAGAAGTTGGGTCCACTTTTTGGGCAAAAAGTGGAAGTGTTTTCCTTGATTTTCAAGTTGTCTGTCAATTGATGTCAAAATTTGAGGCACTTAGAGATTGAATATCAAAAAAATC
>MU226028.1:286217-314680 GCA_018584345.1 Thuja plicata
TAACTTAACTTTAATGAATCTCGCTAGACCATATGTTTGGCCAAAATTAATTTTTAGTTAGAAATACTAAAATTCAGCTGTGCTGATAAGTTGTCCTAAAAGGTGACAGATTATTGTGCTTTTACCCTCTAAAATCTGATGATGTAGCAGACACCTACATTTCCTTTAAGAAAGATTTAATCTCACAAAAAAATATCATAACTAATAAATCTTCAGTAACTTAGCATTCCCAATTGTGTTGATAAGCCACGGTCTCAAACAATTTACCATATTCTGTTTTTGCAATACACTATCAACATTTTTATAAGGTTAGAAAAGTGCTCAACACATCATTATACCTAGTTTTAAGAAAAAAATGGATCTGTTTTCATTTAACTTCATCCATAATGAAAACATTCTACCAATAGCACTTCCTATATCTTCTATCACAGCAAGAGAAGAGCATATATAGCATTTTCAAACAAAAAGGAAACAAATTTCATGGCCTTTCTTTTTAAAAAAAAATATTAAAAAAATGCTTCATCAAAACTCTTCTCCCATACACTTTAATGATTCTATGATTTCAAGATCAATCCAGACTTAAAATAGAATTCAAATTATAAGTAGCTTGCATTTCCAATAATTCAATCTAAGCCAGCTTAGAAGTGGAGTTTATATTGTAATGGCTAGCTTAGTTTTGCTACTCCAATCAGGATAACGCACCTTGATCAGATAGAGAAGAACAAAATACCTGACAAAACTCTATGCAAAAAGGATATAATGCAATGCCCAAAACCAACACCACGATTACCCATTTCAGGAAGCTATACAGTAGGTAGTATGGTAGTTGAACAAATGGTGCTTGGTTTTCTTAACACAAAAAATATCATCCAAAAGTTCAGTGCTACAGAGACTAATTCCCAAGTTGGCTACATGCTAGGTAATGGTACATGCCATTGCTACCATCATGGAATTACTTTCCTTGGATGATTCCATCATTAGATCTAAGGATAGCACTCAGAGCACAATTATGAAGTAGTGACCAGCGCAAAAATAGGAGGAAAAACTCAACTTGATCTTAAATAACTAAAATAAAATCATTATAGGTACCATCTAACATGTGGTACGCTCTAAGTGAGAAATTAGCCATGCATACTTGCAAATCACCTGTAAAGATTATTGGATCCACTTTTCCATTTATGTAACCTGGGCCCTCATGCCCATCGTGTCACAGTAATATTTAACAGAGAAATTTTTAACTCAATACATCATAATAATATGGTTTCATCTATAAGACAGTGTGAATCAAATAAATATTACATCTTAACATAAATCAGTATTCATAATTTCATCAATGCAAATGTGCTTAATCCAGGCATAATTATTTCAATACATCATAATAATTTATCATTGTACATAAAATCAAATATCTATTAATTGTGTCATACATCAAGAGTATACATCAAAAGCAAGATCATTAAGTTCAATCATGAAACAAGATACAAAGGTTCCATCGGACAACTGTCCCTCTATAGATCCATGTCTCATAAGCCCTCGGACAAATGTCCCTCTATAGATCCTTTTCTCATAAGCCCTTGGACAAGTGTCCATCTATAAATCCTTGTCTCATAAGCCCTCAGACAATTGTCCATCAGCCATCGTAAGATGGGAGTGTGGCTCAGGCATTTTCTGCCCAACCATAAAGCCTTACACTTCCTTGGGATTTTAACTCCTTGCAAAATTCCCAACCCTACAGCCTATAAAAAACCTATAAAAGGCAAGGGGTATCTGGTGCAGCCACAAATCTAACTACAAAGCACATATGCCTAATGTAGAGCATAATCATAGATGTGGAAGGGAGATGAAACATAGTCAACATATTTAAGAAAACATATGCAAACAACTTGGGCCAAAGTATTTTAATACCAAATTTCTATTGGCAGGTAGAGTGAAAAGAAAACACCACATCTACCCTTCCCTATTTTAAGCACATTCAGCACCCCTCACCGGAAGGTCACCTTTCCAATGCAACTCATGCATATCATATAATTTATTTGCATATAAAAATGTATTACACATATACGTGGAAAGGACACAATAAGTAAACTAATCAAAGGATCATGGCTTTCATCATGAAAAATCTCATTCATCGTAGGCAAACACATAGTTTGAGACATTTGGCCTAGTAAAACATAATACATAAGAAGAAGGATTTGATGACCATGCTGTCAACAACACCAATAGTTCATCATTATAAAATAATTCTAGTCTATTTTTATCAAGAGATGTCGACCTATTCGTCGAACGAGTACATCAAATGAAAATGGCTCAATTATAATTTCACACAATTCCTCATGCATAATTATGGATGTGTTGGTAATACTGTACTAGGGTCATAACATGTATCCTTTTCATGGAATCCTTCATCTCAACAATATCCATGCACTGCTCCTCATAGTATCGAAAAATCACATCAAAGCATATTTATCAATGCTAATTATTTCATGCATTGCATATCTAATATTCATAACCATGTTCATGGTAATGTACTTTGAAATTTTCACATGTGATAAAAAACATATTTCAAGCAATGTATGAATGTAGGAATGAGAATGGCATGTTCTTTGAAATCTACTCCCTTATACATTCTATCATTGTTCCACATTGCACATGATTGAGAGCATCACTTCAAATCACAGGAAAGGACTAGCAACATAAAACACACACATCCTAGCGACCTCAAGGTCATAAGAAATCTCAACACAAGGTTCACATATTTCAAATTTAAATCTCAAAATTTATTCAAATCCAATAGAAATAAATGTGAACAAGAACCACATTTGATAGATAAATAGAAATTTTGGTGGCTAGATGGTCACAAGAAAACTTAAAAATTTTAAACTATCCCTTCATCTCTTCAAGTTCATCAAAGTTGAAAATAACATAACCAATTGAAAATTAAATCACATATACAGAGGGACCAATACCATCCACATGGAGGGAGTATAAACTATACGACACCTTGCATCCAAGGTGCACTAAAGAACATGACCAAACACTCAAAATGTATATGTCTCAAAGATTACATCATTATTTAATAACACGTGCCATTGGTTCATGCAATATAAATTTGATAATTCTATCCTTTTGTTCGAACTCTCATGCATCTATAAATGTAAGATGTAAGATGTAATTATTTTTACAAAATTACATGGTTTCTCTTTTCATACATTTCATGCTAGATTCATTTCCCAATAATCTCATGAAGATCTAGTATCATAATCCTTGCATCACACATGCAAAATGCATAGCTTCCACAATATAATACATATTTTCATCATTTATCTCAAGCCAAGTTCTCATTTTTGGTAGGCACTTATATCCTTAGTGCAAAAGTCAATCATCAATTGAATACACAATAAATCATAGAGATTTATCATCCTTATAGTTTAGAAAGCACAGACAACCAATAAGCCTCACACACATAAGAGGTAAAGTCTTGAAAGGGACTATTTTCACTTCTATAACTCGTGAAAGAGACATCCTTCCTTTCCTTTCAAGAGTAACCATACTAGGTGACACAACTATCAACCCATGGAACTAAAAATTAAGCACATAAACTAAGCAATGGATAACTTATAGTTTTCGAGACCAAGAGTCGTGACTAAGCATAGAAAACTCAAGGCTCTAGAGTGGAACCTATTGCTCTGATACCATATGTAAAGACATAACTCTCAAAAACTTGTTCCCCATCATTAATATCCACAAAAAAAAGAGTCAGTCAACTAATTCAATCATCCAGTGAACAAGATGATAAAATTAAATGATTTTCCATAAATTCAAAGGCAGACAACAAGATTCGACCAAAACCGTCGAACATATTATAAGGGAGGGGGAATATTGTCAGAGAAGGTAATCAACCTTGTAAAATTGTAAGGTGGTAATGGAATTCACACACTCACTTAGAATTTGTCTTCGAGATGATTACTTGATGCTTGTACAGGTTTACTTTACCTTGTGCTTATTTTCAATGTGCATCTACACTGCCTTTAAGAATTATTTTTGTTGAATATGTGTGTTACTTCTACTAAAATGTTTACAAATTTAGAGGATGGAATCAATTAAGAAATTCTAAATTATAGATTTTAGATTAAGTAAGAAATGTCATCTTCTGGTTACACACTTCTGTAAATTGTCTTAAATATGTGTTATGAAGGTAATTATTATGTGATTCTTGTATCTTAAATGTTGAAGATTCAAGAAGTGAATTAAATGAAACATCAAGGATGATGTTCCTTGTAAGGGGGAAGGATGTCATAACCCAAAATATCTGGCATCCTAAATTAGTGGAACTAAGAGAGAGTGGAATTTTAACGCGGGAGACAAAACTGTAAATAAACTGACCTTTGCATCCTTAAAGGGCGGCATGCAAGACTCACTAAAAAAAAAAAAGAGAGAGAGAGACAACGAAAGAAAAAAAAACTTGGGGACGAAAAAAATTGAGAATTTTCCTGATCTTCTAAGGGTGTTTCATGGATTTTTTTTTTGCATATGAATTTGAGGGGAAAGGAAAGTTTGATTCAGAAGGTAGCCAGGACAACAGAATAATTCACCATTTTTAGCACAGAGTTTTCAATTGGAAATTGCCAGGTTCCTTCCTTATGTATTTACATCTCCACTGTCAAATGCAATTTTAAATTTGCAAGGGAATAATTATTTCATTTCCTATATATATATTTTGTTCTTGTTGTGGGCTTGGAGGTAAAGTTCAAATTTATGAATCGTTGAAAATATGAAGTTGTGACTTTTGAAGCCGTTAGGCTTTTAAAACATGTGGTATAAGTTGTTATTAAATGCATTTGAGTCCTTTAAAATGCATAATTAGTTGACTCTATAATGCACAGTAGAAAACCTTCCCTTTGGAACAAGTAATGTTAACCATGATTATTTCAAAATGTTCAGCCTAGAAGGCACGACCTTGAGATTTAGTTTAGTAGTCTAAACTCACCAAAATTGTATTTGCCTGAAATGTTTCAGAGGCATTTATTTAGATTCCTCTATCATTCTATAGTATTGGTGTCCAAATATGTTCTTCAGCTTCAAATAAAATGTAGGCTATCAGAATGATGGGAAAGATTCACGAGTCTTTCTTTTCAATAAGATGCTAGAACCATTGATGAGTACAGTAATACCTATCTATCACCATGGGAAACATGATGTTTTTTTTTTGTTTAGAGATTTTTTATTTTGGTTTTTTATGAGGTCCCTAGCATTGTAATGAAATGACCTTTGGCTTCAGTGGTATCTGTGTAGAGGAGATTTCCTTCAAGTTAAATCTTAGACTATAACTAGGTCATAGTTCCAAAAATTCCTCTCTTCATCTAGATAATTACCCAAATTTTGAGTTCTTTTCGTTTATGTTGTTAAGGAAAGAGTAATTCATGTTATCAAATATGGTCGTTGGTAAATCCTCATCCTCACTAAAGCCTGGGAACATTTTTAATTATTGTGGTTGTAAGTTTATATCACTACCTATGATCAATGGTAGTCTAAAAGTGGGCTTGAGAATCTTAAATTAGAGTGAGATGCTACAAACTGTTAAATTATAAATGGAGGATTTTGCGACAACTAAATTACTTATTTAGAATAGTGAACTCAAACATTCAATCCTTAAGTTATTTTCTACATGGCTTGAATACTTAAGTTTCATTTGTATTATAATTATTAGATGGCATGATTTATTAAGTTACATTTTGTATGCTGAATGCAATGAAGTTTGATAGTCTCTGGTTTCAGTTGAATTATTTTGTCAAACCAGAATGATGCATTGATGTCTGTATGTTTTCTTAAAATATTTAGTGCATTTGAAATACTGATGTGAAGGTACTTTTCATATGTGATAGATTGACGGCTTTCACATTGCAATTGGAATGCCATAAGGTTGTGCTTAATTCTCCTTACTATGAGAGAGATTTGAGAAGAGCCCAGACTACTCTAGAGTATGCTCTTTTTTATTTCTTTTTATTTCTTCACATAGCCAAAGAAATATACATTTAACCTTAAGTGCATTACTCACACCATAGTTCTAATTTGAGTAACACAATGACACCAATCAAAAGTACACCATTTTCAAGCACTTCAAAAATATTTCCATATTTATAGATTAGGGAGAGAGAAAGGACAACCACCATATTAAAAATGTTCCCAGAATTCACTGAAGATGAGGATTTACCAATGACCATATTTGATAACATGAATTACTCTTTCCTTAACAACATAAATGAAAAGAACTCAAAATTTGGGTAATTCTCTAGATAAAGAGAGAAATTTTTGGAACTACGACCCAGTTACAGTCAAATATTTAACTCTAAGTCAATCTCCTCTACACAGATACCACTAGAGCCAAATGTCATTTCATTACTATGCTAGGAACCTCATAAAAAAGCAAACCTGAAAATATCTTAACAAAAAAAATCACGTTTCCCATGGTGATAGATAGGTATTACTGTACACATCAGTGGTTGTAGTGTCTTATTGAAAATAGAGACTCATGAATCTTTCCCATCATCTTGATATCCTACATTTTATTCGAAGCTGGAGAACATATTTGGACACCAAGAGTATGGAATGATAGATGAATCTAAATAAAGGCCTCTAAAATATTACAAGAAAACACAATTTTGGTGAGTTTAGACTACTAAACTAAATCTCAATATCATGCCTTCCAGGCTGAACATTTCAAAATACTCATGGTTAACTTTACTCATTCCAAATGGCATGTTTTCTACTGTGCACTATAGAGTCAACTACTTATGCATTTTAAAGGACTCAAATGCATTTAAGAACAACTAATTATACCACCCACATTAAAATCCTAACCACTTAAAAAGTCGCGGCTTCCTATTCTCAACAATTCATAAATTTAAAATTTACCTCCAAGCACACAACAAGAACAAAGTATATATATAGGAAATGAAATAATTATTCCCTTGCAAATTAAAATTTCATTCGACAGTGGAGATGTAAATACATAAGGAAGGAACATGGCAATTTCCAATTTAAAAATCTACGCTAAAAATAGTGAATTATTTTGTTGTCCTGGCTACCTTCTGAATCAAACTTTCCTTTCCCCCCAAATTCATATGCAACCAAATCCAAGAAACACACTCAGAAGATCAGGAAAATTCCCGATTTTTTCCCCCCAAGTTTTTTTTTTCTTTCATTCTCTCTTTTCTATTTTTTCATTGAGTCTTGCATGTCGCTCTTTAAGGATGCAAAGGTTACTTTATTTACCGTTTTGTTTCCCGCATTAAAAACCCACTCTCTCTTAGTTCCACTAATTTAGTTGCATGAAATAATTAATATTGATCAATATGCTTTGATGTGAGTTTTGATACTACGAGGACCACTACATGGATATTCCTGAGATGAAGGATTCCATGAGAAGGGTACATTATATGATCCTAGTATGATATTACTAGCATATGGATTATTATGCATGAGGCATTGCGTTAAATTATATTTGAGGTATTTGAAGTTGATGTATTATTTTTATACACTCGATGTTTGACGAGTAGGTCAACATCTCTTGATGAAAATGGACTAGAATTATATTGTGTTAATATATTATTGGTGTTCGTGACAGAATGTCAACACTCTTTTCTCTTATATATTATGGTTCATTTGACCAGTTGGGTCAAATTATGTGATTTCTTACATGATGTATGCAATGGTCCATGATGAAAGGCATAATTCCTTTGACTAGTTGACTTGTTCTGTGATTTTAACACTTTTATTTAATGCATTATTGCATGAAAATAAAATATACGATATGCATGAGTTGCATCATTTACTTACTAAGTATGAGAATTGGAAAGCTTACCTTCTGGTGAGGGGTGTTGAATGTGGGAAAAATAGGGAAGGGTAGAAGTGATGTTTTATTTGTCACTCTACTTGCAAACTTAGAAATCTGGTATTAAATACTTTAGCCAAAGTTGTTTGCATATGTTTTCTTAAATATGTTGCCTATGTTTCATCTCCCTACCACATCTATGATTATGATCTACATTAGGCATATGTGCTCTGTAGTTAGTTTTGTGGCTACACCAGATACCCCCAGCCTTTTGTCTTTTATAGGCTAGAGGGTTGGGAATTTTATGAGGAGGTAGAATCCCAAGGAAGTGTAAGGCTTTATGGTTGGGTAGAAAAATGCCTCAGCCACACTCCCGTCTCGAGATAGCTGATGGAAAATTGTCTGAGGGTTTATGAGAGGAGGATCTATAGAGGGACATTTGTTTGAGGGCTTATGAGATAGGGATATGTATAGGAACATTTTTCTGAGAGCTTATGAGACATGGATCTTTAGAAGGACAGTTGATGTGATGAAACTTATGTATCTTGTTATGTATGTGGAGCCTAACTAGAATCATGTTCTTTTGGTGTGGTTTCCCCCCAGGCATATCTACAGGGGATTGGGGGTAGTGCCCCCAAGCTTAGAGTCAAGGGGCAGAGCCCCTTGCGGGGTCCCTCGATGCCAACAATGACTTAATAATATTGTAAAGGGTCACTCATCAATTTTCTATTAGTCAGAGTATTTTTTGCCCTAATTAGGTTAAGTAAAAAATACTTGTGAAAAGGGCTTAGGGTTTGAGATTTATTGGAAGAGGGATTTTGTAGCTTTCTGTGGCGGTATTGAGTTGTAGGTTTTAGATTGTAATCACTGGATAATAATAAAGACATTGGACTCATTTTTTGTGGACGTAGCCCAAGGATTGGGTGAACCACGTTAAATTTTTGTGTTATTGTGTTCTCTTTTGTGTGTTAATATTTGCATTTTTCTGCTTATTATTCTAACAAGTGGTATCAAAGCGAGGTTTTTTTTGTTCGTTCTTTCATCTATTCTCTGAAGCAGGTCTCATGAGTTAGTGGGAGAGTCTCTCAGTTAAGTGGGAGAAATGGTAGACGAGGGTAGGCTAAAGGTTGATAAGTTTAATGTGCAGAACTTCAAGTTATGGAAGATGCAAATGGAGGACTATCTCTATCAGAAGGATCTATGGCGGCCATTAGAGGGAGTAGCCAAGAAAGAGGCAACAATGTCTTAGGAAGATTTGTATATTCTGGATAGGAAGGCACTCGGGAGTATTCATTTATGCCTGGCACAATCGGTGACATTCAATATTACTGGAGCAATGACAGCTAAAGGTCTGATGGAAACCTAGCAAAGTTGTATGAAAAGCCTTCAACTTCAAACAAGGTATTTCTTATGAAGTGTTTATTTAATATGAAAATGGTAGAAGGTGGATTAGTAGATGATCATTTGAATGAGTTTAATACAATTACAAGTCAATTAACTTCAGTTAAAATTACCTTTGATGAAGAGGTTAGGGCTCTCTTGATTTTGTGCTCTTTGCCAGAAAGTTGGAATGGCTTGGTAATGGCTGTTAGTAATTCTATTTCTGGTTCTAATACCCTAAAGTTTGATGATGTTGTTGGTGTTATATTGAGTGAGGAAATTCATAGGAAAATCTCAAGGGCATCCACATCGGGTAGTGTATTGAACACAAAAAGTAGAGGCAGAATAAGAGATAGAGCAAACAACTTTGGAAATCATGGAAAATCATGAGGGAAGTCAAAGGGAAAGAGGTCTTAGTCAAGAGGACCTAGCGACTACTGGTACTATGGAAAACCAGGACATAAGAAGAAATATTGTTGGTCTCGAAAGAAAGATCAAGGAGATAAACATGATGGAAACAAGGAGGCAAATGTGGTAAGTAAAAAATCCGAAGATGATGCTTTGCTCTTGTCTTTAGAAAATTTTGATTATTCATGGGTGTTAGATTCAGGGGCTTCATTTCATGCTACACCTCATAGAGGTTATTTTGTTGATTATGTCCAAGGGGATTTTGGGCTAGTTTATTTGGGAGATAATGAACCCTGTCAAATTGTTGGAAAAGGGAGAATCAAGATTAAGTTACACAATGGGAATCATTGGCTACTACAAGAGGTAAGACTTGTTCCAAGGCTGAGTAGGAATTTAATTTCAGGAGGGAAACTTGCTGATGAGGGTTGCACAGTTACTTTTAATGATAAAAATTGGAAGGTTTCAAAAGGTTCCTTAGTAGTAGAAAAAGGTGTGAAAGTAGGCACCTTATATATTTGTACAGGTCATACTGTTCCCTCTAGTTTAATTGTTTTAGAGAAAAATGAATGTTCAGGAACAGTTGCTGTAGTTGAGCAGGTAGAACAAGAGACAATAGCTAGAGATTCTGAAACAACACTGTGGCACAATAGACTTGGGCACATGAGTGAAAAAGGTATGAAATTAATTCATTCAAATAAAGTTCTACCAGGTCTAAAATGTGTTAATATGGATTTCTATGAAACTTGTGTGTATGGAAAACAAAAGAGAGTTAGTTTTATAAAGAGTGGGAAGGAAAATAAAGATGAAAAATTAGAGCTTGTGCATACAGATGTATCGGGTCCAGCTTAGGTATCTTCCCTTGGTGGCTATAAGTATTATGTTACATTAATTGATGATGCAACTAGGAAAGTGTGGATATGTTTCATTAGACAGAAATCTGATGTATTTGAAACTTTTAAGAAATGGAAAAGCTTGGTTGAAATTGAGACTGGAAAAAGATTAAAATGTCTCAGATCTGATAATGGTGGTGATTATTGCAGAAAAGAATTTGAATATTATTGTGCCTCTAATGGTATTCGTAGACAAAAAATGGTTCCAAGGACTCCATTGGAAAATGGAGTGGCTGAATGCATGAACAGGACAATAATGGAACGTGCTAGGAGCATGAGGTTGCATGTTGGGCTCCCCCTAAACATGTGGGTAGAGGATGTAAATACTGCTATATATTTGATAAATAGAGGTCCCTCTACTCCCTTGGGTTTTGGTATCCCAGAGGAAGCATGGACAGGTAAGAAGGTGAGTTATTATTTTCTCAGAACCTTCGGTTGTGAAGCATTTGTACATATAGATTCTGAAAATAGAACCAAGCTGGAAGCTAAATCTAAGAAATGTATATTTGTTGGATATGGAATTGATGAATTTGGTTATAGGCTTTGGGATTTTGAAAATCATAAAATTGTAAGGAGTAGGGATGTCATATTCAATGAGAAAGTGTTTTACAAAGATTTGTTGTAGCAACATGAGAAGAAAGAAAATGATTATGTAGTGATGGATGATATTCGAAATGATAATGTTCCAGAAATTCCTTATGCTCCACAACAACAGCAACAACAAATACCACACACCCCAGTGAATGTTAGACGGTCAACAACGCTAAGTAGACCTCCATATAGATTTTCACCTTCTTTGTATTCTGTCTTATTAACTGATGCTGGTGAACCTGAATGTTATAATGAAGCTATGCATGTGGATACACAACTTCAGTGGGAGTTTGCAATGACACATGAAATGGACTCCTTGCTCAAAAATCAGACTTGGGATTTATGTAAGTTACCTGCAGGTAAATGGGCTTTGCAGAATAAATGGGTTTATAGGTTGAAAGAAGAAGATGGAGGTAAGAAAAGATTTAAAGCCATATTAGTCGTAAAAGGATTTACACAGAAACATGGTATTGATTTTCATGAGATTTTTTCTCCAGTTGTTAAAATGACTTCTATTCGTACTATTTTAAGTATTGTGGCTACTGAAGATTTTCATTTAGAGTAGCTTGATGTTAAAATAATCTTTCTTCATGGTGATTTGAATGAAGAAATATATATGGTACAACCACAGTGATTTGAGGTCAAGGGTAAGGAGAGTTTAGTGTGCAAATTACAGAAAAGTTTATATGGCTTGAAGAAAGCACCTCAGAAATGGTATATTAAATTTGATACTTTTATGAACGAGAATGGATACACTCAATGTAATTCTGACCATTGTGTTTATTTCAAGAGGTTAAATAATGATAGCTACATTATTTTATGTTTATATGTTGATGATATGCTTGTAGCTGGATCTAACATAGATCATATTAAGGGGTTGAAACAACAGTTAGCAAAATATTTTGCTATGAAGGATTTGGGGACATCAAAACAAATCCTTGGCATGAAAATTTGCAAAGATAGGAAGAACAGAAAATTAACTCTATCTCAGGTTGATTATGTTGAAAAGGTGTTGCAAAGATTCTACATGAAGGATGCCAAAGCTGTCACTACACCTTTGCCTGGTCATTTGAAATTGAATAAAGAAATGTGTCCAAAGACACCAGAAGAAGAGGAAAAAATGTCCAAGATACCTTATGCTTCAACTGTAGGGAGCTTAATGTATGCTATGGTATGTACTAGGCCAGATATTGCACATGCAGTGGGAGTCGTTAGCCAGTATATGAGTCACCCTGGGATTGAGTATTGGAATGTTGTCAAATGGATTCTCAGATATTTGAGAGGTACATCCAATAAGTGTTTACACTTTGGGGGCTCTTCTACTACTGTTCATGGCTATGTTGACTCAGATTTGATAGGAGATATAGATACCAGATGAAGTACTACAGGTTACATATTTACTGTTGGTGGGACAATAATGAATTGGATTTCTCGGTTACAAAAGGTGAATGTGTTATCCACTACAAAGGCTGAGTATGTTGATGCTATAGAGGTAGCCAAGGAGATGATATGGCTTCAATTCTTCATGGAAGAATTGGGACATCCACAGGCAGATAATTATTTGTATTCAAATAGTCAGCGTGCCATTCATCTTGCAAAGAATTTTACTTTGCACTAAAAAACAAAGCACATACAATTGCGATATCATTTCATTCGATCAATTTTGGATGATGGACAGTTAAATTTGGAGAAGATACATATAGATGATAATCTAGCAGATATGTTTACAAAGGTAGTGACAAGGGAGAAGCTAAATTCCTCTTCAGCTTCGATTGGTCTTCTAGACTGAACAAAATAAAAGAATAGTAGAGTCCAGGGTGGTTTCTTTATTCCAGTGAGAGCTACAGGTTTGGTTGATCAGTCTCCAAGTGGGAGGATGTTGTTGTGGATTCTGATCAGTCTCCAAGTAGGAGATTGATATGTATGTGGAGCCTAATCAGACTCAGGTTCTTTCAGCGCAGTTTCCCCCCAGACTTATCTACAGGGGATTGGGGGTAGTGCCCCAAAGCTCGGAGTCAAGGGGTAGAGCCCCTTTCAGGGTCTCTCGACGCTAAAAATGACTTAATAATATTGTAAAGGGGCAGCCATCAATTTTCTATTAGTCGTATATTTTTTTCCCTAATTAGCTTAAGTCAAAAATACTTGTGAAAAGGGCTTAGGGTTTGAGATTTATTGGAAGAGGGATTTTGTAGCTTCTTGTGGTGGTACTAAGTTGCAGGTTTTAGATTGTAATCACTGGATAATAATAAAGACATTGGACTCACTGTTTGTGGACGTAGCCCAGGGATTGGGTGAACCACGTTAAATTTCTGTGTTATTGTGTTCTCTTCTGTGTGTTAATATTTGCATTTTTCTGCTTATTATTCTAACATATCTTGTTTCATGATTGACTTTAAAGATATTTATTTTGATGTATAGCCTTTATGCATGACATACTTAATGTATTTGATTTTATGTAATGATGAATTATCATGATGTATTGAAATACTTATGCCTGGATTAAGCATAGCTATATAGATGAAATTATGAATGCTTATTTATGTAAAGATGTAATAGTTATTTGACTCACACTGTCTTAGAGATCAAACCATATTTTTTATGATATATTGATTTAAAATTCCTCTATTAAGTACTATGGTGACAAGATGGGCATGAGGACCTAGGTCGCCTAAATGGAAAACTAGATCCACTAATCTTACAAGTGATTTGTAAGTATGCATGCCTAATTTTCTCACTTAGTGTGTACCCCATGTTCTAGATGGTATGTATAATGATTTATTTTAGTTATTTAAGATCAAGTTATGATCTAAAGCTAAGTTGAGTTAAGAAATTATAATCTTTATATTATTATCTTGTCCCTTGATATTAAAATTTAAAATATTTTCTCCTTTTGAGGTATTGACATTGTGAATGAGCTAAAAGTATTGTGAGTGTAAACATATGAGTATGACAGGAAATTAATATAAGGTATCCAATAATGTGGTCAATTCAATGGGATGCCAAGGTATGGTAAAGAAAGCACATGTATCTGTGTGCTTTGTTGTGATTTTAAGGTATTATGCAACTTTATTTATGAAAGCATTGAAATAAGGAAATGTTAGATTTTGATTTGATTATGATAAATACATGAACTAATACCTTCATGTTGTTCCTATGAATATAATAGATGGAACGACACATCATAAGAAAGGAGAATATTGTTGGAGAGAGGTAGCCTAACCATGAAAAAACTAGAAGGTAGTAATGGAATTCACACACTCATTAGAATTTATCTCTGATGCTTGGTAACCAAGTTTTATTTGGTGCTTTCTTTAAATGTGTGCGTACACTATCTTTACAAAAATTATTTGATGAATATGTGCATTACTTCTTTAAGAAAATTTTATAATTTAAAATTTTGAATGTATGGAGAATTGAAAAGTGGAGCATAATTTCCACAGCAAGTCAAAGTTGTGATATGGCTATAAGGACAAATAATTCTAGATGATTTTTGCATTCTTACACTATCCTAAAAATTGTAAAAACAAAAGAAAACATAGATTGCATTTAACGAATTCTTTCTCATATGATATGTTCTTATTGATGCATGACGATGATGCGTTGTTTAAGGCGGGGGGGGACGATGTCATAAGCCAATTTCCTATTCTTTAAGTAATGATAAAAAAAGAGATTTCAAATTTCATAATGTAGAATTAATAACCTTAACAAAATAATTGTGTAAGTCTAAGTAAACTGGTAGTTAGTTATTTAAACATTCTTGTATCAATGTTTTAATAGATAGTTGTTGCTAAATTAAAGGAGAAACATCACCTCAACTTCCACCTCTCCCACTATTTTCTCCAAAAAAATAGGAGAAGGAAGTGGATAATAATTATGCAGAATGCAGTCATAAAGAGGGGGCTTTTGCATGTGCTGAGGGAAGGGAAAAAAAAGAAGGTAGTCGCTTTGTTTTGACTCAAAAAAAATCTTTGATAGTTGTGGTGAGCGGGAAAAGATGTAAGGGATTGCAAAACATTGATAATAGGTTCCTATGATGTAAGGAGGATTGGAAGAGACATCATGGGGGATCGAACCACTATTTTCTTTACCTGCTTGCCTACAGCTGGAGCTTCCATAACTTAACTTTCCTTTCTCTTTCTCCCTTGGGTCATTTTGGTTCCTGCAGTAAGATTTTGGCACTATATTTAGAGTCTCCATCCACCATGTTTCATATTGGGAGCACCCTATCTTGGAGGTCAATCATTGATAGCATATTTGCAGATCATCTTGAGTAGCAAACACCTACATTCTAAAATCTGATGATGTAGCAGACACCTACATTTCCTTTAAGATAGATTTAATCTCACAACAAAAAGCTCATAACTAATAAATATTTAGTAACTTAGCATTCCCATCTATGTTGATCAGTCATGATCTCAAACAATTTAAGTTATGTTCTATTTTTGTAGTACAATATCAACATTTTTATAGGGTTAGAAAAGTGCTCAAACACATCTTATACCCAGTTTTAAGAAAACAATGGACTTTTTTTCATCTAGCTTCATCCACAATGACAACATCCTACCAGCAACACTTCCTTTGTCTTTTATCATAGCAAGGGAAGAACATATATAGAATTTTCAAACAAAAATGAAACAACTTTCATGGACTTTCTTTTAAAAAAATAAAAAATAAAATTAAAAAATTATTCATCAGAACTCATCTCCCATACACTTTAATGATTCTATGATTTCAGGATCAATCTATACTTAAAATAGAATTCAGATCATAAGTAGCTTGCTTTTCCAATAATTCAGTCTAAGATAGCTTAAAAGTGGAGTTTATATTGTAATGGCTACCTTAGTTTTTCTACTCCAATCAGGATAACACACTTTGACGAGATGGAGAAGAAGACAATACCTGATAAAAATCTACGCAAAAAGGATATAACCCCATACACAAAACAAACACTATGATTACCCATTTTAGGCAGCTATGAAACAAGTAGTATGGTAGTTGAACAAATGGTGCTTGGTTTATTTAACACAAAAACTATCATCCAATAGTTTAGTGCTATAGATACTAATTCCCAAGTCGGCTACATGCTAGGTAATGGTACATGTCATTGCTACCATCATGGAATTACTTTCCTTGGATGATTACATCACAAGATCTAAGGATAGCGCTTAGAGCACAGTTATGAAGTAGTGACCAAGACAAAAATAGGAGGCAAAAATCAACTAGAATTTGTATTCATGAAAGCCATTCATGCACAAACTAAGCAAAGCAAGCCAGTGCTGACGTAACCATTGGTTTAAAATAATAAAAGATGGAAAGGTTGGGAACCAACACCGACTATCACCACAAAAATAAGACCACATGATCCAGACTACACACTTGTCACCAAATAAATGATAACCAAGGCCCATGCAAGTCAGAACTAAAAGATTAAATAGATTTTATCAAAAAGGAAATTGATTCTGACTTAGAGAAGATAAAAAGATCACCCCAACAATAGACACATGGAGGGACAAACAAGACATTATTGAGAACAGGTGTTTATTAAAAATAACGCCCTTTATGACATTAACAGGAAAGAAACAAACATCGTTTAAGTTTAAAATTTGTTACAACAATACACCTAAAGATAGCAAGGAATCTCAAGAAAATTGGTCATATAGATTACATTTAGAATGTTTCAGATTTTGTACCTCCCAAAGGAACAACAGTTATAGTAGGCATAAACCTTGAGAAATCCCACTAGTTTTCTGTGTATGCCAAGTTGAGCCCATGTAATTTCTTCCAACAGTTCTTCTAGAGTGTCATATCCTCATCAAAAAGCTATGAAAGCGTCTGACCGATGAGCCATCTCTACCTTTTTCTGATGCATATTCCCCGCGGCTATTACTTCTCCTATTGTTTCACCTTTAATAAGGAGCTAAAATCAGTAAGCTAGGAAGATGATGTTCTTTTTTAATTGATAACACTGATTGCTTCTTCAACTCCACCCGTCTCTTATATCACTATAGAGCTCTGAAATAACTCCTACGTTTTCTTTTCATTGCCGTAAGTGGAAAACTATGAATGCTTCCCTCCTACTTTCCTTTCATTAGAACTAAGCTGCTCAAAAACTAACATCGTCCCCTACTCTTCCTCCAAGCTACGAATGTTTCCAAGTTCTTCCTGTGAGCTCATATTCTTCTTTCTGTTGTGTGTGAACAGAAAAGATGTTTACCTCTTTTTTTTTTTTTAAGTCCCCAAATCAAGAAAAGGAGAAGAAAAGATGGGTTGTTCTAATGAGGGAAACTATTTTATATATCTCACATTTGAATTTTTGGAAATTTTGTTTTAATTTGAACTTCACTTTCCCATGATACAAGAAGAAGTCTGTAAAAATGAGCCATTACTAGCATCGTGGGCTGAAAAGTATTTGAATTATCCTCCAAATTTCCCCTCATTGATTACCAATACTTTAAAAAATAACTATCTGCCAATAACCTGCCAGTATAAATCTAGTATTAAAATACTTTGGCCAAAGTTGTTTGCATACATTTTCTTAAATATGCTGCATATGTTTCATATCGCTACCACATCCATGATTATGTTCTACATTAGGCATATGTGCTTTGTACTTAGTTTTGCAGCTCCACCAGATACCTCCTACCTTTTGTATTTTTTATAGGTTGTAGGGTTTGAAATTTTACGAGGAGGTAGAATCCCAAGGAAGTGTAAGGCTTTATGGTTGGGTAGAAAAATGCCTGAGCCACACTCCTGTCTCGAGATGGCTGATGGAAAATTGTCTGAGGGCTTATAAGACAAGGATTTACAGATGGACACTTGTCCAAGGGCTTATGAGACAAGGATCTATAGGGGGAAATTTAGAGGATAATTCAAATTCTTTTCTTCCCACGATGCTATTAACGGCTCATTTTCAAAGACCGTTTCTTGTATCCTGGGAAAGTAAAGTTCAAATTAAATCAAAATATCATGAAATTGGAATGCAATTATATAAAACGGTTTCCCTCATTAGAAAAAACCATCTTTTCTTCTCATTTTCTAGATTTGGGGGCTTTCAAAAAAATAGAGGTGAACATCTTTTTTGTTCACACACAACACAAAGAAGATTAGGAGCTTCCAGGAAGAGCTTGAAAATATATGTTGCTTGTAGGAAGAGCAACGGACGGTGTTAGTTTTTGAGAAGCTTATTCTAAGCCAAAGGAAAGTTGAAGGGAAGCACTCATATTTTTTCGCTTACGGTAGTGAAAAGAAAACATAGGAGTAATTTCAGAGCTCTATAGTGATATAAGAGATGGGTGGAGCTGAAGAAGCAAACAACATTATAAATTCACAAAGAACATCGTCTTCCTAGCTTATAGATTTTAGCTCCTCATTATAGGTGAAATAGTAGGAGAAGTAGTGGTCGAAGACTCTCTTGGATGTTGTTGTATTCAAGATTTTGGATGAACTGTTAATGACTATATTGTATTATCTCATGTCGTTTTATAGAAGGTGCACTTGATGGCTTGGTCGACACCTCTTCCTTGTTTTGGACTCATGTATTTTTTTCTATTTGACAAGTTAATTCATGTAGCAAATAATGTTTTCTAGTCGATATGTGGTTTCAACTTTGACCTAGTTGACCGACTCCTTTCTCTTGTGTATTTTTCTGATGTAGCATTTGTGTCAAGATGTCAGTCCTAAAGGTAAGCTTTCCAATTCTCATGCTTAGTAAGTAAAATGATGCAACTCATGCATCTCATATATTTTGTTTTTAACTCTACTTGCTAGTAGAAATCTGGTATTAAAATGCTTTGGCCAAAGTTGTTTGCATATGTTTTCTTAAATATGTTGCCTATGTTTCATCTCCCTGCCACATCCATGATTATGTTCTACATTAGGCATATGTGCTTTGTAGTTAGTTTTGCGGCTACACCAGATACCCACTTCCTTTTGTATTTTTTATAGGTTGCAGGGTTGGGAATTTTGTGAGCAGGTAGAATCCCAAGGAAGTGTAAGGCTTTATGGTTGGGAAAAAAATGCCTGAGCCACAGTCCTATCTTGAGATGGCTGATGGAAAATTGTTCGAGGGCTTATGAGACAAGGATTTATAGATGGACAATTGTCCAAGGGCTTATGAGACAAGGATCTATAGAGGGACATTTTTTTGAGGGCTTATAAGATATGGATCTATAGAGGGACACTTGTCTGATGGCACCTATGTATCTTGTTTCATGATTGACCTTAATGGTCTTGCTTTTGATGTATACTCTTGATGTATGACACACTTGATACATATTTGTTTTTATGTACAACGATAAATTATTATGATGTATTGAAATACTTATGTCTTGATTAAGCACAGTTGCATAGATGAAATTATGAATAATTATTTATGTTAATATGTAAGATTTATTTGATTCACACTATCTTACAGATGGAAGCATATTTGTTATGACGTATTGAGATAAACATTTCTTTATTAAATATTACTGTGACACTATGGGCATGAGGGCCTAGGTCACATAAATGGAAAAGTGGATCCACTAATCTTAATAGGTGATTTGCAAGCATGCATGGGTAATTTCTCACTTAGTGCATACCACATGTTAGATGGTCCACATAATGATTTTATTTTTGTTATTTAAGATCAAGTTATGATCTAAAGCTAAGTTGAGTTAAGAAATTGTAATCTTTATATGATTATGTTGTCTCTTCATATTGAAATTTAAAATATGTTTCCATGAGGTATTGACTTTTGAATGATCGAACAGTATTGCGAGTATATATATAAGAGTGACATGAATGTGGATCCGAGGGACCTAGTAATGTGCTCAACTCATTATAATGCCACGGTATGGTACAGTAAGAACAAGTATGTGTGTACTTTATTTCTACTTGAAGGTATTATGCAAAATTACTCCTAAAAGAATAGGATAAAGGAATGATAGATTTAATCATGATAATAACATGGATTGATGTTTTCAGGTTGTTCCTACGATTGTAATAGATGGAATGAAACATCATAAGAAAGGGGGAATATTGTCGAAGAGAGGTAAGCTATCCTTGTAAAACTATAAGATAGTAATGGAATTCACACACTCACTCAAATATTGTCTATGGAATGATCAGTGATGCATGTGTGTTTTTTTATCTTATGTTTACTTGCTTCAAATGTGTATTTTCATTGTCCTTGAAAAGAGTTTCTTCGATGAATGTGAATGTAAATTATTTAAAATTGGTTACAAAAATGAAGGTAAGAATTCATTAAGAATTAAAATCTTACTAGATGTAAGATCTAGTAAGAAGTGCACTTGATGGTTCTACATATTTGTATTGTTTTTTTTTTTGTTAATGAAAGTGGATAACATATAGTTGAAATTATGATACTAGGAAACAAATGTGCATCTTGTAAATTTTTTTTTGGGGTAGGATGCTAATCTTGATGAAGGATAGGATGCATTAGGATTGATTAAGTTTATAACCATGCTAAATAAGAGCTTGGATGAAATTATTATTTTCATGTTACATTGCATCCAAAATAGAAATGCAAACCTTGTCTGATATGAAATTGCTATCTTTCTTTGATTGATGTTAACTTTTCATTGATGCTAAAGAACATATTTGGAAACCAAGACTATGGAATGATAGAGGAATCTAAATAAAGGCCTCTAAAATATTTCAAGAAAATACAATTTTGGTGAGTTTAGACTACTAAACTAAATCTCAAGATCATGCCTTCCAGACTGAACATTTCAAAATAATCATGGTTAACTTTACTCGTTCCAAAGGGCAGGTTTTCTACTGCACACTATAGAGTCAACTAATTATGCATTTTAAAGGACTCAAATGCATTTAAGAAAAACTTATACCACCTGCATTAAAATCCTATCGGCTTCAAAATTCACGGCTTCCTATTCTCAATAATTCATAAATTTCAACTTTACCTCGAAACACACAACAAGAACAAATTATATATAGGAAATGAAATAATTATTGCCTTGCAAATTTAAAATTTCATTTGAGAGTGGAGATGTAAATACATAAGGAAGGAGCCTGGCAATTTCCAATTGAAAACTTTGCGCTAAAAATGGTGAGTTATTATGTTGTCTTGGCTACCTTATGAATAAAACTTTCCTCTCCCCCCCTAAATTTGTATGCAACAAAAGCCAAGAAACACCCTCAGAAGATCAATAAAATTCCCGATTTTTTTCCACCCAAGTTTTTTTTTCCTTTCATTCTCTCTTTTGTTTTTTTTGGGTGAGTCTTGCATGTCGCCCTTTAAGGATGCAAAGGTCAATTTATTTACAGCTTTGTTTCCCACATTAAAAGCCCACTTCCTCTTAGTTCCACTAATTTAGGATGCCAGATATTTTGGGTTATGACATCCTTCCCCCCTTACAAGGAACATCATCCTCGATGTTTCAGTTAATTCACTTCTTGAACCATCAAGATTTAAGATACAAGAATCACAAAATAATTACCTTCATAAAAAGTATTTAAGACAATAAAAAAGTGTGTAACCAGAAGATGACATTTCTTACTAAATCTAAAATCTAGAATTTAGCATTTCTTAATTGATTCCATCCTCTGATTTTGTAAACATTTCAGTAGAAGTAACACACATATTCAACAAAAATAATTCTCAAAGGTAGTGTAGATGCACATTGAAAACAAGAACAAGGTAAAGTAAATATGTACAAGCATCAAGTAATCATCTCGAAGACAAATTATAAGTGAGTGTGTGAAATCCATTACCACCTTACAATTTTACAAGATTAGATTACCTCTCCGACAATATTCCCCCTCCCTTATAATACATGAAGCATATCAATATATTAAACGAATGCATACAAATTAGCTAAAGAAGAAACCCTAAGTGATGTCATAATGCAATGGAGAATTATGGTGGTAGGGTGAGAAAATAAGGTTTTGCAATGGAGCCTTAAACATAAACGTGCTATAAAATGATAATGAAATTAGTGTTGGATTAGATTTGGGATGATATGGAACAAATTTGCACCTTCAAAATCCTTGCGGAAGGACTTGGATATTTTTCGCTCTGCTAGGGTTTCATGCATACAGTGTCCTATCTGTGTCTTTTCTCTGAGCTTTCCATCTGTCATACCGCATTTACTGTGGGATTTTTGCATTAGGGTTAGCTTTTAGTATGCCTCCAGCCAACTTTGGCCCAACATTTGATGTTGGTGCGCGAGTTGAAGCTTCAGAAAGCCATGGTGCCTCCTCTGAATAAACATCCTTGCAAGTTCATCCTGAAGGTCTTTCATGAGGTAACCTGATATTGTTCTTAATCTGCAAGAATTTGATTTTGCATGTGAATGGTTAGAAAAGAATACTCTGATTGGATATTTTGTTGGTCGTACTCCTCCTGAAAGTATCCTCAAAGATTGGGTAAAAAAGAGTTGGACCCCTCATGGGGTCCGCCTTGACGGTGTGCAAAACCTTACCAAAGTTTTTTTCCTTTTCCATTTTGCTAACCCTTCCCAGGCGGAAGCAGTTTTTAGCTACGGGCCCTAGACTGTTAGGTCATCCTTGCTTGTTTTTTAGAGATGGTCTCGAGACTTCACAGTCTCAAATGACAAGAAACTTAGGGTTCCTATTTGGGTTGAGTTTCTTGGTCTCCCTTTGCCATGCTGGCCATTTATTGAGTCCATTGCTAAAACCCTTTGTAAGGTCATTTTTATGAGACATGACAATTTTTTCAATGCCTGTCCCCAAAAGCATGTCTGTGTTGATGTTGACCTTTCTAGGGACCTCAAGGACACTGTTGAAATCTAGGTTGTTTCTCTCACTATTTCTCAAAAAGTTCTCTATTTGAACCTACCCAACACCTATTATCAGTGTCAATTGGCAGAACACAAGATTAAGGATTTCCCGCTAGCTACCCCTTGGGTAAAGCCACCGCCAAAGGAAGCACCGACCAAAAATATGAAATCTAGAAAAAAAGAAGAATGGACTACAGTTTTGTGAAAAGGTAGGAATGCCTCAAGCTCCAAGACAACGCAAGCCACTTCCATTGTTGTGTCGCCTCTAAAACCTTTGGTTGGAAAATCTCCTCCTTCCACTGATGTGTCGCCGCTACTTATTTCAAACCCTGTTATTCAGGGGAAAAGCTCTGTCGCGAAGCCTTCCACTCCATAAGTGGTGCTCGCGCCACTAGTGGATTCTTCAGTTTCCTCCTAGTTATTGTGTCGATCTCACAGCCCTAATGGACACACAGATGACCCAGATAAAAGGTGGTTTACCTCTTCTGGAGATTTACTCCCCAACTTTGGCTCTATACCAGCCTTCTTGCAGAATAGCTTCTCCTCTCTTGGGGACAAGGAAACCATGCAAGAGTTTTTATGAATTTTTTTTCCTGGAATGTGTGAGATCTAACTGACCTCTCCAGAAAGTACTATGTTTGTGATACCCATCATAGACTTCACAATCTGGACGTGTTATGTTTATAGGAGGTTAAGATTTTTGGGTTCCTGCTTAACTCTGCCTGTCGTGTCATATGGATAGACATCATTATTTTTTCTTCTCAGCATGAAGCTGGTAAAGGTGGTGTCATTACTATTCTATCACCTCACCTTCATTCTTATATTATTTCTCATGGATCTGATCTGAGGTAGCGTATCACCTAGATTTTTCTTTCTTTTCATAATCATTCTTTTGGTATCATTAATATTTACGCCCCCAATGATGCTGTTGAAATATCTCAACTCTGGTGCTGGCTGGTAGACAATCTGCCTCCTGCTACTTGGGTTATGTGTGGGCATTTTAATATGGTTGAGCTGGCCTCTAACAAGGAAGGGATTAGGCCTTTTCACTGGACAGCTGGGCAGAGAGAAGCTTGGTACCACATGCGCAATAAATTGGGCCTTTTTTATCCCAATTCTAACCGCTGTCAGCAGGGTGGGGTTTGGCATGCTTGGTCTAATTTCAGAGCTGGCTCTGACCATATATTTAAGAGGTTAGATCATGCTATGATAACAACTCAATCTTTTTTCTCTTTTTCTAGAGATCGAGGCTTACCTGTCATTCCTCTAATAGATGTAACCCTGTCAGATCACTTGCCCATTTATTTCTCCATCACTTGGTAGTCATTTGCAAGAAGGGCTGCCCAGACGCAGTTTTATCTCAACATGTCAGTGCTGATGCATGCCCAACTATAGTGCACATTCTTCAATTTTGGAATTTAGAGCCTCGACCCCACACTCATCTTGGTTGGATTCAATGGTGGAATGATGCCATCACCCATACTGCAAGATTTCTTCACATTTACGGTCGTCAGTTAGACTGTTACAGGAAGCATGCTTATGAAGCTAACACTAAGGCTCTTCGCAAAGCTATTGATTCACTTGCATTAAACCCCTTTGATTCTACACTCCAGCTTAAGCTAGCCCAACTCCGACATGAGAAGAAAATTGTTGATGCCTATGCTGCTCGTAGAGCTCAAATCAAAGCTTGCCTCCACTTGATAGAGGTGGGTGATAAATCCTCTAAGGAGTTTTTTCATGCTCTTAAATCCTGTCATACCAATGTTGGTATTCAAAAGATTAAACAAGGATCTAAAACCCTTACTGAGCTTCCATCCATTCTTCAGGCTTTTGTTCAACATTATGAACAAGTGTTTGTATCACAGGGTAATTCTGTTGCGCGTGAAGAAGCTCTGAAGGCTTGTATTGTTGTTACTCCAAACCGCATAGCGGTAGAGCAGCATGCCTTTTGTGAGAAATTGCTTACCATCTATGACCTCAGAGAACTATCTTTTTCTATGGCCAATGATAAATTTCCAGGATGTGACGGCTTCCCCTGTGAGTTCTACAAACACCTTTGGGATGTTGTTGGTCCCGACCTGCACAAAGTTTACCTCGAGGTTTTTCACAATAAAACTTTGGGTACTTTGATTAATAAAGGGAATATCAAATTCATACCTAAATCTGGTGATCTGGAGGATGTCTACGACTGGAGGCCCATCACCTTGTTGAACGTCTCCTACAAGATAATTGCCAAAGCATTATCTCTTAAAATCAGACATCTCCTTCCTCTTATTGTCCGCCCTGAACAAACTAGTTTTATTAAATCTAGGTACATTCTTGATGAGATTATTGCTATTTGGGAAGGGATGGAATGGGCTTGTCAATCTAAACAGGCTACCCTGTTCCTCAAAATTGATTTTTCTAAAGCCTATGACCGCATTGAATGGCCTGTTATTCTTGCTATGCTTCAAGCTCTTTGGTTTGGTCCTCACTTCCTACAGTCTATGCAAATTCTTTTTGGTGATGCCTTTGCATGTATTACCATCAATGGGTCTCAATATGATACTTTTGGGCTTTTTAAATCCATCCAGCAAGGTTGTCCACTGGGTCCTACCTTATATGTGCTTGCTGCTGAAGGCTTTGGGTATTTACTTGCCAACTCTATTTCCTCTAGTTTGGTTCGTGGCATTTCCCTTCCTGATTCCTCTTCCCAGCTTGTTAATGGTCACTTTGCTAATGAATCCTTTCTCACTCTTATTGAGGATGAGGAGAACATCTCCAATGCCTTGCAGTGCCTGGACATCTTTTGTCAAGCCTCTAGATCTACTATCCAATGGTCTAAAACACTTTTTTCTGACAGTATTTTCATCCAACCCCTACCTGGCTTAATAATTTTGGCTGGAAATGGGTCCAACATGGGGAATTTTTCCTCTTCCTCGGCATTCCATTTTCTTTCCATGGCTCCACTGTGTATTTATGGAATGCTGTGATTGCCAAGATTGAAAAAAAGCTACAATATTGGATCTGCAAGCCTCCTTCCCTTGCTAGAAAGTTTAAGATTTGCTCCAAAGTATTGGCTGCTACTCATGTCTACTACTCCTCATGTTGGGATCCCTCTAAGGCTTCTTATCTCAAGCTGGAACGTTTCCTCAGAGATTTTCTCTGGGCCTCTGGTGCTAATGGCCATGGGTTTCATAGGGTTGCCTGGGAGTTCTGTTGCCTTCCTTGTGATTCTGGAGGCCTTGGCCTTCTCTCCACTCAGAGGTAGGGGCATGCTCTTTGTGCAAAGTGTATTATCCATGCTCTTACTGGTGATGAGGCCTGGAAAATTCTTGTCAGGCACTACATCTCTTCTGGATTCCCAGTTCATAGGCCAGCTTGGAAGGGCATTGGTCTCCAGACCTTGCTCACTATGACAGAACCTGTTCAAATTTAGGGTACCTTCATCATCAAGAGCATTTGGAAAGCTTGGGAAGCTATTAAGCCCAGCTACATTGGGATGGTGATGCCTTTCACAATGGTCTTTATTTCAATCAGCTGAGCCTCTGGTGGTCTTTGTTGTTTTCTATTCAAGGCATCCCACTGGCCAAGACCCAAGGGAGTAGTGCTCTGCGTTTTTTTCAAAAATGGCATTCGGACACCCAAGGACCTCTTCTCTAGAGCCTCTGTGGGTCTTTTTTCATGGGAAGATATGCAGGTGCAGTATCATTTGGCTCGCTCAAATCGCCATACTTTTGATATTTTGGTTTCTGCGATTCTTGCCAACTTGCTTCATAAGATTGGTATTCAGTCTGTTAGGCCCTGGTGGAAGGATAGGAAATGGTATCCCACCACACCTTTCAGCAATTAAAAACTAGGGCTGGGTTATAGGTGGTTGTCCCCTCATCTTCCGATGGTGGATACCCTTAATCAGAGATGGCATCTTCATTTTTCCACTTCTCACTAGAGCTCTCGCTTTCAAACCATCTGGGCTGCCATTATAGAGCCCAAAATGGCACTTTTTACTTGGTGTCTTCTTTTTCAAGGGCTTCTAGTTGGCCCTAGGCTCAAACATCTAGGTTTTCATGACCCTCGATGTCCTTTCTGTGGTCACCCTAAATATTTCTTGCACATCTTCTAGTTTTGTAGGAGAGCTCAACAGTACTGGTAGTGGATTCATGATTTTTTCAAGCCCTTTCAGCCTGAGCCTTTTTCCTAGCACATGATTGTCTTAGGAGATTCTCCTAGACTTCCCTCGAAGTTTATCCATATTTGGCATACTTTCAGGATGGAGATTTTGTTCACTTTATGGAAAGATAGGAATGCTGTTATTTTTTCTCACAACTTTCTTGATACGAATCTTGCTATGTATAACAAGGCTTGCATTTGTAATAATGTTATGATGTAGATTGAAGTTCAAGCCAATAAAGTGGCTATGGAAGTGGCTCACCTACAGGAGTTTCACAATCATTGGGGCAATGCTCCCTCCACTATTGCTAGGGTTCCTCCTAATGCCATTTTTTCTGAAGGTACTCCTCCCAGATGCCGTCATCACGGGCGCAACTCCTCGGTGTGCCACTCATGCACCCCACGGTCTTAGGTGCCCTGCCACCACTCTCTGAGAGGTGGCGGCGACGGTTGGCGGTGCCTCTTGTCTTCTCTGCCTCACCATACTTCTGGGTGGTCCCTAGATCTAGCTCAGTCTACCCCTCGTAATGCTCCTGGTCCTCATGGTGGTTCTGATTGGCATCCTGTCACCTCTTCCAAGTTTCCCCGCCTGGCTTTAGCCATTTCTCCACCTAGGGTGGAAGAGAATGATAAAGAAGAAGCTGAAGATGATGGATAGTCACTCCCCGACCCTCCTGTTAACCCCAATGATGAGTGGGGTTCTGATGATAAAGATCCTCCTCCTTTTGCCACTGCTCTTGCTGCATAATGGCTTTATGCTTCTTTTTTTTTTATGAATAGTTGTACTCTATTTCCGGCTTGGCCATGTGAACTTTGCAGGGTGATTTCTATATCCCCCAGCCCCTTTTTTGTGGATATGTAACTTTGATATTTTATTAATTGAAAAGGCACTATTCATCAAAAAAAAATCCTTGCGGAAATTCTTCCTACTCTACTGCATGCGTTCAAACTATAGATTTGTCAGCTTGAAAATAATTCCATCTATAATGCGGCAGGAATACCACTTTCATTCGGACCAACTCATCTTGTAATTTTTCGTTTAAGGTGGAAGTGTCAGTTATATAATATGTAAGTGCAGGTCTTCTTTGTAATTCTCTTTTGTAGAATCTGTTGTATTAGATTCTCTTTTAATAAGATTCCCAATAATAAACCTATTTATTACATACTTAATATTGTTTTTCAGGGAAAATAAACTTTCTCATTTGTAGGCCATATATATAGTAGTAAATAATTAGGGGTTATTCATCTTCTTAGTATAAGAGTTAAGGATTTAATTCTATTGTATTCATCTAGGATGCAAGCCCTTTTTCATCTTTTATGATGTTGAAGTCTTAATTTTACCAATACTTGATCATTGATGGATTCATCAAAAACTTTTCAATTTCACCATTATTGTTAAACAAAGAATGATACTTGGTTTAATTCTTAAAGTGATATATATATATATATATA
>MU226028.1:325528-342413 GCA_018584345.1 Thuja plicata
TGGTTCAAGCATTCAAGATTCATCATTCAAACCCTAGATCTAGCCATCATGATGGTGTGATCTTCCTTCAAGATCCTTTGTGCATCCTCAAAACTCTTTCAAGGTGGATTCCAAGCATATAATCATGAATTTTTATGGTTTCTAAAGTCCATGCTTTCATATTTACATACTTGCTATATTTGAATTGCAATTGCATATCTATTCAATATCATAGCTTCATTGTTAGATTCAATTCTACTACTTGCTAGCATTCTTATTTCAAATATTGATTTAAAGGTTAATTCCTAAATCGGGGTTCGACTAAGGCAAACCCCTCCCCCACAACAAACAAACCTCTTTTTCTTGTAGCTACAGGTTTAGGATTGCATTTTTGAGACCAGATCTGGATACCCTTTTCGGATTTCTTTCAGACTATGCGAACAGGGACACTTTCAGAGTTGAGTAGATCAAGTTGGAAAAAGTGGTATAGGGTCAACCTTTTTCATAAGATGACATCAGAATGGAAAAAAATTACTAGGTTTTGTCTGTCTCTGTGTTTTGATTTGGTATCAACTATCAGCATCTCCAGAAATAGTCTACTGAACTTAGAAAATGAGTTTTTCCAGATCTGCTATATCATGAGGTAGGCATCTTATCATATCATTATTTACATGCTCTTTCCCATCCTTTTGATCAATATAATTAAACGTAATATCCTAAATTTGGACATAGGATTTCCCTTCATTATACAAATCTTATTTAGGAGATATAAGGCATCAAACCCCTCCAAATTTAGATCTTACATTATCTAATATGTTGTTTTTGGTGTTGTTGAGAAGGTTCAGATCAAATTCCCTGGTATTGTCGCTTAGTACCACCATTGCAGGGTCAATAAAATCTTCCACCTTAATCTACCCACCTTCACTTTCTTTGAATTTAGGGTTTATAATTTATCTAGTTATACAAATTTTGGCTGACTTAATGTTAAAATCTCTCCACCCAACAATCCTACCCTTGTTGTTCATATAATAGCTGAAATCTTTTTCCTGGTCCTTGCCCAGATTTTGGGGTGTGGAGTCTAAAATAGGGGAAGCTCTGCCACTCTTGTCCTCAATGGATTTCCTCTCAACACTCTCCTCCCTATCTTTCTCCTTTTTTCTTTGGAGTTTGGCAGGCATAATGTGCTTTGTCATTCTATCTTTTCTGGTAGTGGTACCCTCCTTGCCTTCTGATTCTATACCTTCCTCATTCTCATCATATTCCTTGTCCGAGGAAAAAATCATAGCTTTCTATTTTTGGGGGGTAACCATGATTTCTTTTTTAACTTTCTTCTAGATAACTTTCCTCTTGTTTGATGACGAGCTGTGGTAGTTTTTCTTTGTTACATATTCCTCATTCTCATCAGAATGCATGCCCTCACTGTCCTCCATTTCTGAGGTAATATAATCAGACCCCAAGGCCTCCCTTTCCTCTTTCTGACCAATTTCCTTGCCCACAATTTGGGCCTTAAAGTATTCATAAATCAACAGAAGAAGCCCTTCATGTAGGGCAGGGTTATAAATAGCCTTCTCTCTATACCCGTTTATGTTCTCATTTATAGAGGCATATAAATAAAAGAGAATAGACACCTTGATGCCATGGAAAAAATGATTCAGAAGTACAAAATGATAGGTACAGATTCTATCAAACCTAGTATCAAGGGTGATGTAGTAGATAATGGCTCGGAGAACAAACCTCCATAGAATCTTCAACCCATCAGGTAGGTAGTGGGTGCCACCTTTTGTAAGTTAATTTTTTCCTCCTCATTGCTAACATATTCGTTGATTGTAGTGTCAGAGATATTTTAGTCTCTGTAGAATTTTTTGCCAACAATAGGGATCCCCATGACAGCAAAAATGACCTCCTTAATCTCCGTAAACTTTTTGCCCTCAATCTCAATGCTACCTTCATTCTAGTTTTTGACAAACAATCTAGTCATAGACTATTTCTTGCCATGGAGCCTTTTGATAAATGTAGTGATCCCACCCTTATGCAGATGTTTCAAGACTTTGGCTTGCCTCTACCATTTTTTACTATCCTTTGGAGGCTCCCTTCTATGTCTTTCTCCACCTATCGCGTGAGAGTTATACTCAAACAAGGGAAAATCTATGCTAAAACCAACTTTTGCCAAATGAATCTAGAATGGTCTCCTGTGTTTCCTTGAGTTGGAAGTAATATCTTTTTTTTTGAGAACCCAGTAAGTGTGCGAGCTTTGATTGTAATTATTGCCCTTCCAACGTGTCTTGTACTTACCATTTATGGTGACACCATTACCTTTCTGATCTATCACTATCATGATTAGTTTCTATGTGTCCCTCCTTCCCATAGATTTGGTCATAATCCATAATATATAAAGCTTCACGTGGAAGATCTCCTCCATAAAGCTAGTGTGTCTGCCTTTTGCTACACACCACCTAGTTGCCAGACCAGTCGGAAACATGATTGCCTTCTCTATACACGTGGCTAATATGCACCCTTTCAAAGGTATTCAACAGTCTTCATGTCGCCTCAATCATGTTGGCAATTATCCACGAAGGAGAGTGATGATTTTTACGGTAGTTAATAATGTTTTGGGAGTCACCTTCTAACCATAGTTTTTTAACACCCAATTCATATGCTAACTTTGTCACTTGGAGCGTTGCGCTGGCTTCTGCAAAATGGTTGGTTTGAATGCCTAACGGGAAGTTGACGAACGCAATACCCTTACCATAGAAATTTTGAATAATGCCTCCACTTCCCACCTTCCCAAGATTTCCCTTGGCTACACCATCGAAATTGGCTTTGGACCACCCTTCTGGTGGGCAACACTAGGTATAGCTCTATCTGATATCCATGGTCTTCTTGGGGACTGAAGAATCAACTATTACAACACCTGCAAAAGGATTAGTATTACTACACAAAACAAAGTTTTCCAACAGAGCATGATGGATTTTTTCAAATATGATTTTGGGGTTAGCACTGCAATCTCTAAAGATGTGATTGTTTTTCTCTTTCCATATGCCCCAATAGTGGTGAGGGAGCACCAAGGACCAAATTTTGTGGTAGGTAGTTTTTTTGAAGGGCCAGGTCCAGTGAGAGAACATGTCTTGCATAGAGGCATGGAAACACCAATGGAGGCCAAAGAGCGACATGAAAGAATTCCAAATAGAGCTAACAAAGGGGAAGTGGATGAAAAGATGGTCCATAGACTCTACATGTCATAGACAAAGAACACACCTTTTTGGGATAGGGATGCCACGTTTGACAAGGTTATCGACAGTAAGGATAAGATTTTGGAGCAAAATCCAGAAAAATACAGATTTTTGGGATGAGGCTAGGTAACCAAGCTTTGGCCCAAAAAGGGAAGGCTCCCAGATTAAATTGGGCATAGTAAGTAGAGGCAAAAGTAAAAGAACCATCTAGAGAGTCTTCCCAAATCAGATTGTCTTGATTCTCGAAAAGAGAGATGGCATTGAGGGCCATGGTTAACGGTGTTAGATCCAAGGACACAGAAGCCAGGTTCACCCAGGAGTTCCCCTCTCTTTAATTGCTGACCCTATCCCCAAAAAGAAAGATGCAGACCTTTGTCCATTGATTAAAATTGTCGATATCTTTCAGGGGCTTTGTCATGAGCCAATTGTCATTCTAGAAACTAATACTGTGACTGTTACCTATTTTTCAATTTTATTTAGACTTAGCCAATTCTTTAGCATTAAGAAGACCATTCCAGATATAGGACCCTTTCGAGATTTCTTCATTCTCAAAGAATTATTTCAGAGAGGCATTAGGAAGGTATTTTTCCTCATAAATATCACACCATTCTCATTTCCCATGAAAGATCCTTGATATTTGTTTGGCTTGAAGCACCTTATTAAAGGGCCTTAACCTTCTGATTCCTAGACCTCCTTCCCTTTTGGGAAGACAAACTTTTTCACACATAATCAAAGGGATGCGTTTATTCTCTTCCCCTCCTATCCACAGAAATATTTTTTGAATTTTATCCAAGGCTTCCGCCACTTTAGCCAGGATGGAGAATAGGCTAAGGGCATAGGTGGGGACATTTTGGAGAGTGGACTTAACCAGTTGGATCTTGCCTACTTGACTGAGAGTGATGCCCTTCAACCCAGCCAATTTTCTGTTAAATCTGTCAATAATTTTGTTCGAGAACTCTTCCGGTGGTTTAGCTCCAAGAGCGAGGCCCAAGTAGGTTGAAGGAAGGGAGCCAATACCACAGCCAAGAATATCCACCATTCTCCTTTGTCTTGCCTTAGGAGTATTGATGAAGAATAAATAAATCTTGTTCCAATTGATTGATTGGCCAGTGGCATTAATATAAGAATCCAAAATATTTCTAACCACCCTGGCCTTAGTCACCAAGGCTTCCCCACCTAACATGGTATCATCAATGAATTTTTGATGAGATAAAATGGATTGACCAAAGGACGGCTTGATGCCTTTTAGATCACCAACAATATTTTGAGAAGAGATCGATCTACCCAAGCAATCAGCCAATATGATGAAGAGAATAGGGGATAGGGGGTCCTATTATCTCAAGCCCCTGGAAGCATTGAAGAAAGCTGAGGGGGAGCCATTAACTAGAACCAAAAAGGAGGGCGAAGAGATAAGATGATAGATGATAAGGCATAATTTTCCATTGAACCCATAATCTCTCAGCACTTTCATCAAAAGTGAGCAGTCCACCCTGTCATGGGCTTTGGATAAGTTGGATTTGTTGGTTGGTAAGTGATTCACCCCTCCCCTCTCAGTTACTTTACTCATTTCCAAAAATTGGTATCAGAGTGTTTGGTTATTTCAGGGAAGGGTTCAAGGCCTAAGCTAAAGATCATAGATGTCTTACAGAAGAGAGATCCCCAAGATTAACAAAGACAACTTCACTGCATGGAAAGATTTGCTGACCATGCAGCGAAGTTGTCTTTGTTAAGCTTGGGGATCTCCTTTCTGTAAGACATCTATGATCTTTAGCTTAGGCCTTGAAACCTTCCCTGAAAGAACCAAACACTTTGATACCATTTTTTGGAAATGAGTTAAGTAACTGAGAGGGGAGGGGTGAATCACTTACCAACCAACAAATCCAACTTATCCAAAGCCTATGACAGGGTGGACTAGTCACTTTTGATGAAAGTGCTGACAGCTTATGGGTTCATCAAAAGAAACCAGTCCACCCTGTCATAGGCTTTGGATAAGTTGGATTTGTTGGTTGGTAAGTGATTCACCCCTCCCCTCTTAGTTACTTAACTCATTTCCAAAAATTGGTATCAGAGTGTTTGGTGCTTTCAGGGAAGGTTTCAAGGCCTAAGCTAAAGATCATAGATGTCTTACAGAAGGGAGATCCCCAAGATTAACAAAGAAAACTTCACTGCATGGAAAGATTTGATGAGGCTACATCTATCTACTATTGGAGACACTGGTTTTCAATTCTTATATCACATGAATGTGGAACCACCAAGACCTATGTCTATCAATCAGATGATGGACATGAAAAATCATAACATACTGATGATTGATATAGCTTCCTCACTTAGCTATTCTGAATTTGATGAAGTTAAGGAATATCCTACTGCCTATGATATGTGGAAGAAACTACATGATATACCCAGAGGAGATGAAATGTAAAGAGAGCCAAATCAAAAAGTATCAAAGGTTAGTTTGATCAGATGAAAACAAAAGAAGGAGAAGATATTATAAAATATAGTGAAAGAATCATGAAAGGTATCAGTGTCATCAGAGCTTCCGGTGGAACAGTTGAAGACAAAATAGTGGTTAGTAAGGTATTGAGAAATTTACTTCCTTTATATTCTATTAGATTTTTAGATATTCAAGAGATGAGGTGCAATAATGATATAACTTTATATGCATTGGTTGGAAGGCTTACAACTTTTGAGTTGGACAATTTTGAGCATAATTCTTTAATGATTCATGAGTTTCCTTGATTTTGGGTATAGAGGTATATATGAGAGTTTCAAGGGTTGAGAGAAGGATTTTTTTATGTATAATTGGTTCTTATTCTTCCAACGATATTTCTGAAAGTGGAGAGGGTTCAAATGATGCATCTCAAGTTTGGATTTGTCTTCCTCTTTTTGTCTCCTTCCTCTTTCTTTGGTTGAATCTTTGTAGGACTTGAGGTATGGATTGAATTTATTGGTTGCATTATTTATCTAATAACACATGGATATCTTTATATGGTCTCATGATTTATTATATCATTACTTTCCATTCATGTAGTTATTTAAAAGTTTTGAGTTCTTTTTAGTGAAAATTTCCATGTGTTTTCCTATGTTTTATAGCAACTTATTTTTGGAGATCTATCATTTAAATATTCTAAATTGAGTCTACAATTTTTCTTGGTTTTTATTCTGCAAGGAAAATTCAGAGATCTCAAATGGGTATGTCTCATATTTAATATTTAGGTTTAAATTCATACCCTATTATAGATATTTTGTCACACTTTTCCCATCCATTCTTTTTTCTATTGCTTTTTTCAAATATATTCATATGGTACAGGATGGTATGATCATGTAAAAATATAAATTTGATATCAAATATTTTAATCTATACTAAATTTCATTTGTTGTTGGTTTGGAGTATTTTTATTAGAGATTACCCCTCTCAGATCTTCCACATCATCCTCTTTGTCTTTATTCATTTCTTTTGTTCAATTTTTCATCGACCTTTAGGGAATATTGGTAAGCTTCCTCCACACTTTGTAATTTAACTAAACTGGTCTCATATTTAATTGATATCATTAGACCATTCAGTTACCTTGCAACCTTCTCAACATCATCATCAATTTTTTCTAGATATGATATCCAATCTATAAAATTCCTTGGTATACTTCTTCACACTAAGAACCCTTTGCTTTAAATTTTGTAAATTTCTAAACAAACTTACTTGGTAATTAGAATGTAATAAATTATCCTTCAATTTTTTCATCACTGTATCCCATGATTTGGTTTTTTCCTTGCCTCTTCTTTTTATCCCAAGCTACAAATGTTCCCACCATAATGATACATGTCCTCTTAAATTTATGTAAACATACTTCATATTTTTATCTTCATTTATACATTCATAATCAAAGTAATTCTCCTTCCATTCATAATCAAAGTACTTATCCATCACTATGATACAATCAATTAATTCATCTAAATCCAACTTACCATGATAATCAGGCGATTTGAAATGTGATCTTACATTAACTCTAGCCAAGGTTTTTATAAATCTCCCATCACCTTGTTCAAGTTAAATTCAAGTTATGCTTCACCTTCTTTAGCTACTTCTTCATTTGTTTCTTCATCTACATCACTTATATCTTTAATATGTCGACCTCGTCTGCAGGCCATTTCAACAACTTCTAACCTATTTGCAATTTGTCTTAAATATCCAATAAAATTGGATATGCATCTCTCCTTTCACCTCTATCATTTCCTCTCTGAGATATTCTAATAAAATCCTCTACAATTGCGGGTCAGGTCCTTATTCTACCACACCACAAAAAATCAATCTTAAGGACTTTGCCAACAAAGGGATCACAATATATAATGACAGAATCATAAGCTTTCTATGATACTACCTTGTGAAGCCAAGGATAGGAGGACTATCAATGAAGTCAATCCAATCCTTGCAACAAGAGTCACTCAACGAAAGCAACAGTATATAATGAAGAGATATGCAAGATCTACTTTTTTATTATCATCAAGAAATGAAGTACAATGGAACTGCAACATGTAGTTTTATATTTTAGGCATACAAGTATACTTTAGAACCTTTTATAGGTTATATTTTTATACTATCTATCACAAGATCATGTTGATATTTCTAACTACCAAAGTTATACTACTTCTTTACAACCCTAAGGGGTCAATTACACAAGTTTATAAAGCCTTCACAAGCATCAAGTCACCCTGAGAAATATTACATTCTCCAAGAATAGGAGAATGTATTACATTGTGGGTCGAGACCTAAATCATAAGAATCACTTACAAATTATTAAAATATGATGATTGAACCCACAAGTAGGTCAACAATGTACATAGAATCATTGAGATATACCTCACAAAACTTTATAGATCAGAAAAATCCTTCGTGAGATCAGAAAATAGAGATTGGCCATGACACGTAAAGAACAGAGACATCCTGCCAGAAAACCAAGATATCTCAAATGTGAAGAAGCCAATCGAGGTGCAAACCTAGGTGAATGTAATACATGATGCTAGGAAAACTCCATGAGGAGTGCATCAACAATTGATCCAAACTAAAGGAATGCTGAATGAAACAAAACAACAAAGAAATTAGACAATAGAATATAAAAAAACAAAATATTTTTGGTTGATGCAAGATTTCCAAGAACCCAAGATGTTCCTGCATCAATCACTATAACTGAACCACTAACTTTCAGACATAAGAATATAACACTAAAGCACTGACAAATAACATTCTCACATGATCTCTAGAATACATACCTATCTTCCACTCTTCTGTAGCAGTATCATGGTCAAGACACAACCTTACATCTTTTAAACCAACTTCCTTCTTCTAGACGTATCTAGACCACAAGATATACCCAAACATATCTTTTGAAAATACCTCTAGACCACAGTGTTTGACCATTCCCCTCTAGAATACAGTATTTGACATCAATGAAAACTAGAGAATACGAACTATATATTACCAATACCTTCCTCAAATAAAAAAGAAAAGGAAAAGTAGGAATAAAACTTAAAAAGTAAAGATATTCTTTATTTAGCTTTAAAATAAGCAATTGTAGCTATTTCCAAGTCTCTAGGATTAAAAATGGCAATAAAACATAATTATTTAAGTTCCAATAATAAAACATGGAATAAAAATATTAAAGTGTAGAAGGTTGCACTAAAAATCCACGTTAAGTTTAACTAATGAAAGAAAAAGAGGAAAGAGAGAATATCTAGAGGGCATAAAAATCCCAATCAAAAAATAAGAGATGCAATTATGTAAAGTGTAAAATAATATCTTGTAATGCACAAGAATAGTATGAAGATTTGTAGAATGATAAATTCCATAATGCTAAATGAAAAACCTCCTCCTAAACCCAAAATATTGATTAGTATCAATCTACATTAATGCCCCTAACACTACTCAAATAATAAGCTTATGAAAAAAAAATCCACTAGTTAAACATACACAGGATGCCAATATGCACGAGTTCCCTCAATGACACTACTCAATCAATGGAGAAATTATAATCAAATGAAACACATCTGTTAGTCAAAGATGCAGATGGCTACAAATCTATATGAGTGGTCCCAATGTAACTACTAAATCATGCAGGAACACACTATTAGTTAAAAATACAAGTACCAATAGTTTAGAGAACTAACCAATTGTGGAACCAAGAAGGCATTAGCACAAATAGTAGAAACCCCCTATATTATTGATATAGGAGAAGCATGATAGGTCCACTAGACTCAAGTGCCACTTAGGAAAAGATAAAGGAAAGGCCCATGCAAAAAAATGCATGACCTTGGGCGGTCTATGATGTAGAATGTGGTTCAACCTATGTTTTCATTACTATTTGAGACAAGCCTCTACTTATATGTTGAAGAAGAATCTTTGGCTTCCATTCAAAATCGTTAAATGGCATCATAATTGTAGAGGCTAGAAATTTCATTTTTTATATGGTCAAATTTCTTTAGTGGTTGCAAAATAAATTTTATTTCCCTTCCTAACAACTATGCAAACTGATACAATGCACCTTCTTTTCTCTAATAGTGTGTAAAATTTATGGACCTCTAATACGATGTAAAATTTTAGTTTAACTTGTGTATCACATTAGATCTAGCTAGAAAAGAAAGAACAAACTTGCAGGAGTATACAATAAAATTTAGAACAAGAACAAGAACAAGAACGTGAATGAGATGAATAATAAATATTTTATTAATTACAAATAATAGAATTACAATATATAAAGCTTGTCTCAAAGAAAAAACTGTTGTAAAAAAGGAATGAAATTGAAAAAATAGAGATGTTCCTTAGTTAGCCTAAAAATTAGGCAACTCTAGCTTTAGCCAAGTCACCAGAATTAAAAATGAGAACGAAACATAAAGTTTGCACTTCCAAGAATAAAAATTGGAAAAAAAACAATTAAATCATAAAAATTTTCATTAATAGATTTATTTTCCATTTATTGATTAAAAAAGGGGGGGCATCAAGCACATATGTTTTGAGATCTATTGTAGAAGCACCAACCACAACAATAAGATTATACCAAGATATATGTAAAATAGAATATGACTAAATACACTTATTCTTGGCTTCTAATTTAACATCAACACAACCTAGCGAACTAAAAATAAGAGTAAAGGCATTTAAATGCTTATGGAATTATTTTTTCTAATTTATAAAAAATATAAATCTCTTTTCAAATGCGCATTGTTTTATACACTACATGTTTCATATATTTCAATAATTCTATTTTAGTACTAAAAGAGGTAGTGTCCTTCAAGAAATTTAATAGAAAAGAATGCATAATCATTTGGTTTACCTTTTCTTTAAAACTATTTTTCTTCGATCTTTGTAAAAATAATTAAAATTAGAATGTGTATTAGTTTTAGTTTATATGTTATTATTAATAATTCTATAAATGGATACATCAACTAATAACTTCCTTTCTTAATAATACATTTTTTCTTTTGTGAATATGTTAATACATTTCTAATTGTCCTTGGATAGGTGAAAAGACCCAATAGCCGCCCAGGCTAACTTCATGCAACTAGAACTCCTAAACCGTAAGTCAGATTTTGCCGATTATTTTTGTTTACCTTCGTAGGTGAGTGAAGTGCTTAAAGCTAAGGTTTCAAATTTTGGATATTCATTTTTTGGGCTCCTTTAGTATCAGTAATTGAGGGTATCTATGACAAAACAATAACGCTTATCGGACCCCATGTGTGTAATTGGGTCTTTTCCCCTAGTGAGAAGAAACTTTGATAGGCAACTTGAGAACAACTTTATAAGCGCCACAATTGTGATTGACATAGACAATCCACTTGGGTGACATCAATACTCATAGCATCCTTATAATTACTAAGAGAGTAAAATGTCTCGAAGTGTCTTACTTCAAACTACCAGTTCATTTGGCATAAACTCAATTAGAGTTTGTCAAAGCTTAACAATATATTATAGACAATTCAAATAAGGCCAAACCAAAAGAATAAAAGTGAAATATAAAGCTAAGAAAACTGAAAAAACATAGCAAAAAAAAACCAATGTTACTGAAACAAAAATCTATTTTAAAACATAAAATTTATTTAACACCAATAAGGAAAACAAAAACCATATAAAAAAATCTCTACATTTCAAAACCTTGAGACAAACTATAATCCCTGACAAGAAAAACTGGTTTGGTCCTAGAAAGAGATCATTGAAATCTAGAATTTTAAAAAGAATATAGAACTTAGTCTTCCCAATCAAAAACTTTGAAACGAATTAAGACTTTGCAACAAGAAAAATGTGACTTGGTCCTATATAGCTATCTTTTCAAACTACTAGATGTCATACTCTAATGAGTGGCAGGCATGCTCTCGAAAGAAAAAAAGGACTTTCTAAGATCTGGAACACTGTTTAGTGGGGACAAATTGCTTCGTATATTCAGCGTTCGATCAAATCCATGTTTTCCTCACCGACAGATAGCAGACTTTATATATACCTTAAAACAGACATTGCTGGAGACTTCCGATCTACCTTAATACAGACAAAAATAGCTGGAGACTCGAACATTCCATGAAAGACCTGAAATTAGAATATCATCATTTCTTTTGTACACTTTAGCTTTATACTTTAAACGTTTTAGTTGGCTATTTAGCCAATACCTACACTTTACACCTATTTGTACGTCACATAAATATTTCCACGTTGATAAGATTTCAGACTAGAAATTTGCATTTTGAATACTTCACGCCTGTTCGTTTTTTCATGAGTCACGCAAATAATTCTATTCCTTTTGTACACCGCATGCCTATTTATTGTTATAAAAAAATGAACTAATAAACTATAATTCCTCATTTCTGTCTCTCTCTCTATATATATATAAGTGCACGTGCGAAAATATTATGAGATTTATATTTATTCAAATTTACAGATAAAATAGAAAATTTACAAAAATTAAAGATAGAGAAGTTTTAAATATTAAAAATTAACGTGATTAGGGGAAGAACACATGATGTCCATATTCCAATTGTCATTTTCAATTACGAATTTAAAGAAAGGAAAAAAATGATAATTTAAAGTCTAATAAATGTCACATGTGCAAATAGCAGCTCGTGTGTATTTTTTGTACTTTGATTGAAGAAGTTGTGCAGCTTGATAGTTACTTATAGTTCATAATACTAGGGCAGTTGTCTATAAGTATTGGCAATTTTTGAGGTGGTAGTATAAGGCGACACTTTGAATGACTACATTTGCCAGTTGTAGGCATAACAAATCCAAGAGTATGTGTGATTACTATCCCAAGAACCAAAACAATAGCTATAAATAATTAAGTCACATAAAAACAATTAAAAGATCATCAATATTTAATGTACAATTTAACATTTGCTTCAACATGTAATGAAAGTGTCTCTGCCAAAAACCCATTTGCTTTTCAAACATACCATAATTTTCCTATTCCTTGAAATCAAGTTATACATATGTACTGCTTGTAGCAGATGAAATCTCCAGATATTTTTCTCTCACATATTGGGAAATGAACCTAATGGTTGATATTGAAGTAATCAAAATATGAAAACTATTAGTACCTAAGAATTTCTTCTCCAATTACTATCCTTATGTTGTTCTCTATCTTCCAATTGTCTCCAAAACAAATCATCATCTGCAGCTATTAATAAATTAAATGAGTGTACTCAGTTTAATAATTGAAGAATGATGATAAATGAGTGGAGTTTTATTGTATTTAAGATGTAAGAAATGTAGTTACACCTTGTATATGAGTAACTACATAGATATCTACATTTGTTAGATTTCTATCTCATTAGAGGACCAGTTCACATGTGTGAGATAATTTCGTGATTGGAGCTATGTTCTTGAATACCAAATTTTCCATGTCAATCCTTAGGATGCTAGGTTTTAAACTTCAAATTATATGGTCCTTTGATTAGAATGTTGGATTTTTAATGACTTCTCACAATCAAGTTAATGAATAATAGCACACTCTTTGTTTTTCTTATAGTATGTAGATTTGGTATATCTGTATAATTTAGTATTTATAACTAATTCTGAAAGATACATGTGCAAAGGGAAATAAGATTTTTATTTGGCAATTTTTATAATTTAATTAAATGTGTATAAATTAGTTTAAATTTGTTTGGATAATAAATATAAGTTTAATATTATGTTAATAATTAAAATATTGAATAAATAAATGAGTTAAATTAGTTAGGTAATTGATGAATGATGCTAAATGGATGAGATCAAAGAGTATTTGGAATACATTACACATGTAAATATTGCATTTATATTTGAGTAGCTACTTACAATTATACATGGATTTGTACCTTATTAGGGAAAAAGTTCACAAATTAAAAATAATTTTATAATTGTGGCTATGTCCTTGTGGAAAATATTTATCAAGACACTCCTTAGGGTCTCTCTTGTGATTTCACCTAATGTATCATTCTTCATTATACCTTTTTATTTGGACAAAGGACTTCTTGTACGAATTAATGCCTTTTTAAGTTGCTCTACTATTGATATGCAAGGGTAGTGCACCTTGATAAACCCACTACAAACTGGATAGTATAGAAAATAATAGACAATTGCTTAAGATGTGAAATCTTCTTTCTATTGCACCAAATAAAAGTGTCACTAGTAGTTTCTCACTATTATAGTTGATTTTTATAGTTGTTTCTAAATACAAGAAGAAATGCATTAAAATGTTAAAATTCATAAACTAAAACCTGCAAAATAGTGTTGTCTAAACCCCAGTGGAAATTCCTATCCCAAAATTGAGGATGCGACTATATGTTAAAAACTTGTATATTTCTTACATCTTGTTTAGTCTCATTATAATTTTCTCAACAAATTGGAAACTCCATTTTTTGTTGTTAATCAGGCTAGTATTACTTGTGATGTATCACAACATTCCTTATTAGTTGGCAATAAATTGTAACTATATCTTATAAACATCCTATGCAGCATAAATGCTCTTACATTATTTTATTTACGGGATCCAACTTTTGGAGACCATCAATTTTTATCTAAGAGATTGATTGAGCCCCAAAAAAATGATCTTAAAGTGCTCGATATCATTGTAAAATATTTTATCTTAATAAGGCGGCATATTATTTTTTGGGCCAAAATTAGCCTAGATATAACATAGAAATTTCCATTTAATATTCTATAGCCTAAAAGTTTATATTTTTTTTGTGTTATCTTGACTAAATTTAATATTTTTGTGTTTTGAAAATTTGGATGCACCTTTGATATACCTTTTGTACCATAATCATCTCTAGAAAGATAAAGCAATGAAAATGTTGAATTGAAGCAACATCTATAAGATCAAAAACATCATTATCAATAAGCTATAACAATCATTTTTATCTATTGCTGCAAAAGATGAACTTTAATATTGCTATTTACAAGATGCGTGATTATTAAAATTAAAATCATAAAAAAATTATTGAATAATATTATAACTAGGTTCTAATGAGAGTGTTCAATAATTTTTTATAATGTGAACATGCGATCTACCAAAGATTTCAAAGATCTTCATGTTATGGATAGGGTTCCCTCCAACTGTGAAAAGAATACAAGAGGTCATTGACAGGTTGTTAGCCGTCGGAGGGTGAGGAGGTCGGTAAATGCTCGATCCAATGATGATTTAAATAATATCAAGAGGATGGACAATGAAAGGAATCTGGGTAAAAACTATGGGTAATCCTCATGTCATCCATAATTCTGAGGTATGCAGCTGGTGCTAACCAAGTCCCATTATGTAGAAGGTGAAAATTATCTATGACATTGCTGAGAAACCCTCAATTTGACCTCTTTACTGCCTCAAGAAATCGTTCCTTTAATAGGTTTCAATGTTTGAATGAAAAAGATTACTTGTCACGATGGAGGGCTTCTTATTCCCTGAAAAAAAACACAAGTAGGGATATTCCTACTAAAAGTATTAGCCAAAACCCTTATAGAGATGGTAACTCCTGGTATCCTCAAGGAAGCCAAGTAATGCAAAATAAGAGGAATCTTGAACCCTCATTTCGACCTAGATAGAAAAAAATTGAGAATAAGAATCCCTTCTCCTCAGTTCGCAGTGAAAATGTCACCACCATGGTGATTAAGAACATATTCATAGATGGCATGTGGGATCATTGTAAAAAAATGATCTTTTCATGAAATGGTGTGGTAATGGGATCCCAATCGAAATCAATGCCAAATGGTGAAGGGGGCATATGATCTGGGATAGGTAAGTGTAACTATCCTCCCTGCTGATTTCTTGTCTTTTTAATATAAAGATGTGTCCCTAAAATCCAATTTTTTATATGGAAACCATGTATTTTAGAAGGGTTACAAATTTAAATTCATTGATTGACAACCAAAATTTGATTCTGACAAATATCAATTGAAAAATGTATCAAAATGTGTGAGTTTTCCCAACCTCCTAGTAGAATTAATACATACTACAATACTTATGAAAATAGGAGATCAAATGGGGGGTTTTTTAGGACTAGAGGACAACTTCATGTCTTCCTCTAATGTAAAATTGTTAGTAGACATTGATAATAACGTAAAAAGATTGAAATTGTTAAAACTAAGGACAAATAATCAAATTATTTCATCAGACCTGTGATTTATGAAGGCCCTATTTATTAGAATATAGTTTCTAAAATGGTCAGTAAACCACTATATGGTACTAAGGTTAGGAGCTAAAGTAACCTTAAGATTCAGGAGACTAGGATTAATAAACTAACAAAAATAGAAAATATTGGCATCCAATTAAATGATGGTATTGGTGGCTTTATTATTGAAAACTAGGTGGAAAATCAAAAACATGCTCCCCACCAAAGCTCTCTAGTAACCATAAATAAAATCATAGTATAAAAACCTTCATAGTGGGAAATAAATAGGGAATTGACAATGACAAATCATAACATTTTTGAATGTATAGAACCTAGGGTAGTTGGAATCCCTCAAATGTATGAAACAAGGGATGTTGAGGAGGGAAAGATAGTAAAATACAAGGTTGAGGAGGATGTCATCTCTATGGAGAAGGAAAAAGAGAAGATTACTAAAATTTTAGAAAAAGAGGATGGTAGGAATAATTAGGATATATCCCCTGATATGCCAGACACAATTCCAGAATTTTACATTTCTAATGTTAATAAGAGTATGGTTGAATAAATAAATTCACAACCAGGTGTTGTAGAGGGGAAGGTATTAAGTTAGAAGTGGAAGATCTACACAATGATGTCTCAGATGATGTTCTTGATGTACACACAAAATAGTGCACTTCTATGAATCCTTACATGCAAGGAAACTCAAGAATGAGCCCTCACAAATCGATCCATAGCTCTCTATGCATGGAGTTGCAAGATTTATAAAAATTGCTCTCAGCTAGAGCTATAAACTCATGACCTTGCCAATAAACCACACAACGAGAGATTCAAAATGAAAACAAGGGCAAGAATGCCAATATCTCCAAATAGAATCAAGTGTATGCAATGCAATGCAATGTAAATCTAAATGATAATGCAAACTAATCTATGAAAATGAAATTACAATGCAACTAATCTATGAAAGGAAAGAACAAATGTTACCAAGCCTTCCTATTTAGACTATGTGAGATTATTCTATTGCATAAAAGGAAACTAAGCTAACATGCCATGAAATGAAACTATGAATG
>MU226028.1:351552-364124 GCA_018584345.1 Thuja plicata
GAATTCATGGTTTTCCAGTAAGCATAGTGTCTAACAGAGATGTCAAATTCATGGGTCATTTTTGGAAGACCTTATGGAGAAGATTGGGAACTAATTTGTCCCACAGTTCTGCCTACCATCCTCAAACGGATGGACAGACAGAAGTTATCAATAGAGTGCTGGGAAACTTTCTTAGATGCTTAACAAAGGAGTATGGACAAGCCTGGGATCAAGTGTTGCCACAGGCAAAATTTTCTTATAATGATAGTGTTAATAGAACTACAGGGAAAAGACCATTTCAAATTGTATATGGGATACATCCACGTGGATTTTGTGAACTTAGAGAATTAAAAGGATGGCAAGTGATAAGTGGACATGCTAATGACTTTGCACAGTCTATGAAGGAGATACATGATCAAGTGAAGAAGAATCTGATTGAGGCAAATCAAAGGTTGAAAGAGAAGGTGGATGAGGGAAGGAGAGAAGTACAATTTCAAATTGGAGATCTGGTAATGATACATCTGAACAAAGCCAGATTACAGAAGGGGATTCCTACTAAGCTGCAAATGAGGAGAATAGGTCCCTGTAAGATATTGGAGAAATATGGGCAGAATGCCTTTAAAATTTATTTACCTAACAATTTGGATATGTCACCTATTTTTAATGTGCAGGATCTTATTCCATATAGAGGACCAGTGATACCTGAGAGTACTCAGCAGATGGAAATAGGAAAAGATGTTCAGGATATACGGGTGAAAGCTAAGTCAAAGTTGCAAGCAGAGAAAATCCTAGATTCATGAGTTCAGAAGACAACTCGATGAAGGGTACATAGAGAATACCTTGTCAAATGGTTAGGGTTACCAGAAGCAGAAGCTACATGGATGGATGAAGAAGACTGCAGAAGACAAGGAATTAGTTCGGCATTGTTGTCGACTAATTCAAACTAATTCTTCCTTCTCAGAGGGGGGAGTATGGTGTAGAGCACCCTAGGGTTTCTCACTCCAAGCACTAGTAACAGTCAGAGTGATCATGGAGTAGATCACAGTTAGCAGGCAACTATCTTCCTAAAACCTAATAGCTTGTAACTCCTAGCATGAGGGCGGTTAGACAAACAAACCGATGACATTATACTCATCACACAGTCGCAGGAGATTAGCGGTTAAGTGGAAATAGGGTGCGATGATGCGATGTTAGTGTATCGCGAAGTGGGCAGATGCTCAGCGGTTAATATGAAACAGCTCGCGACGAAGCGACAATGGTTATCGCAAAGTCGGAAGATGCTCAGTGGTTAGTAGGAAACAGTTTGCGATGACGCGACAAGGCTTATCGCACAGTCAGCAGATGATCGGCGGTTAAGTTAGTAGGTGTGGCGACAATGCGACGACAGTGTATCGCCAAGTCGCAAGGTAATTGGCAGTTAAGTGAATAAGTGCTGTGACAACGAGATGACCGTGTGTCGCGTGATCACAGGACAACAGGCGGTTAAGTAAATGAGTGTTGCAGTGACATGACAATAGTGGGTCACAAGGTCATAGGACAACAGGCGGTTAAGTTCATAAGTGTGCGAGAGCGCGACAACAGTCTATCCCGTGATCGCAGGGAAATCGTCAGCTCGGTTCAAAGCATTGCGGGTGCGCGATAACGATGCATCGCACAGTCGCAAGAGAATCGTTAGCTTGGTCAGAAGTGTTGTGAGAGCATGATAGTAGTGTGTCACAAGGTCACAGGGTAAGGTATACATGGTTATTAAGACTCGCAACAATGTGATGAAGCATTCAGAGTAACGAGCCGAGAAAGAACAAAGATGCCGCGACCAGGAGAATAATGAAGCAGGTTGACACGTCAGCAGATGGAAGTTAAAAAGTCATATATGACAAAATGAAAGAGAATGCCATAGAGGAAAATGTTTTCCACATTGACAACCATGCTGAGGAAGATCTTGATGATAGTTACGGGAGGAAGATGAAGAGCCGAGGCAGTTAGAATCCTCAGGCAGACAGGTAACCTAGAAACGGTTACGAATCAAGAAAAGGCTGAGATATAAAATAAAGGAAAGAACCATTTTGGAAGAGGTTCGAGAATTTGGAGATTGAACAGGCTAGCAGAGAAGATTTTAATTTTACATTGTAATTGTCTGGTTTTCAATAAAGATATAGTTTCCTGTGTTTTCTGTGTGTGCTTCTATTGTGTGCAAACTTCTGTAAAGTAGAATTTTGAATTCAATCAAGTCTCATGGATGATTTTTGACTCTTATAATCTTTCCTATGGAGTGTGATCGTCAACAAGCATCCCTCATGTATTTTTATTCTATTTTTGTGTTTGGGATTGAGAAGAGGCTAGTCAGAATTGTAGACAAGTCCTAGGCGAGCTAAATGGTCCGGGTAGGGAACTTGTAGGAGAGAGAGATAATAGGAGAAGGTGCATGACTGACTTTATTCAGTCATGGAGAGGAAGATGAGGTAGAGAGTGAAGCATTTCGGTGGGTAGGAAACCTAGGAGAGAGGGAGTATAGAAATCCTTCCAGTTAGGGTCTGTGAGTAACCCTAAGAGACTCGAGCGGGAGTCTAGAGGATCCTGAAGTGAATAGGGTCCAAAGTGAGATTCCTAAGAGGGAGTAGGAATCTAGAAGAGAAAGGTGACCTCCCCATCAGACGTCTTGGATGAAACCACAAAATTTTCAAAAGACTTCAAAAGAGAAACCTTGATCAAAAAAAATTTAGTATTTGAGATATCAAGATTGAAGATAAAACCTAAAATTGAAACAACTTTCAAAGCCTCAGTCCATGGTAATATATCCTTGAGCATCTCTAGTAATATTAAGAAAGAAGAAGTGGATACAGAACTAGAAGAAATCATTGCTATGGTTGCTAAGAAAGAAAGGAAAGGTAAAGGAAAATATGAAAAACAGCTACCATTCAAATGTTTTTCATGCAACAAAGTTGGCTATTTTGCATCCAAGTGTCCTACAAGAGTCAAGAAGTTCAGATCAGATTACAAGCCCAAATATACTAAGGAATGCTATTATGTTGAAGATGGCCCGACTGATGATGATTTAGGAGAGGATTAAATTGGATTCTTTTCAATTAAAGATATTTAAAAAATTATTGATGAAATAAAAATTGAATATGAAAAGAAAGCAGAAGATTTGGCTTTAGTTTCACAAGCAGACATCAGAACAAACTAGATCATAGACAACGGATGTTCACATCACATGGCAAGAGACAAAGATAGATTTTTATATCTAGATAAGTACAAAGGTGGCATGGTTATATTTGGAGATAACACTCCCAAACCTATCATAGGTAGAGGATCTATCACCTTAGATGGAAAGAACAAGACAGATTATGTTCTGTATGTTGATGGTTTACATCATAACCTACTAAGTGTTGGACAGTGGATCGATAAAGTATATCAGTTAGAATACAAAAAAAATAGGTGCATCATTAATAAAAATGAAGGAGACATAATAGCATCATGTTCAAAAACCAAAGGTAATGTTTTTCAGCTTAACTCCAAAGTAAGTTGTTTTGTTGCAAAAGTGGATGACAGTTGGTTATGGCACAAAAGACTTTGTCATATCAATTTTGACAACATAGTAAAGGTAAGCAATGTAAAGGAATTAAGAGACCTTCCTAGTATTGCAAGACCTATTGATACTATGTGTAGGGAGTTTGTGATGGGAAATGATGTGAGGACTTCATTCAGAAGCAAACAGAACTCTAAAAAGAACAAATTAGATCTAGTGCATACAGACTTATGTGGACCTACTCAAACAAGATCATACTATGGTGAAAGGTATTTCATTTTGTTTGTTGATGATTTATCTAGAATGATGTGGGTTGCATTCTTGAGATCTGATAGAGGAAGAGAATTCACCTCTGACAAGTTTCTTGATTACTTCGAAGAACATGGGATCAAAAGACAACTAAGTGCACCCAGAACCCCTCAACAAAATGCAATTGCAGAAAGAAGAAATAGGATAATACTTGACACAATGTGCACTATCATGATTGAAGGAAAATTTTCTCGCACCTATTAGAGAGATGAAGTCAATACAACATTCTATACTATCAACAAAATTCAACTAAGACCAGGCACAGACAAAACAACTTTTGAACTTTGGTTTGGTAATGTACCTATAGTAAAATACTTCAGAATCTTTGGAAGCAAGTGCTACATCAAGAGAGATGAGGGTGTTGGTAAGTTTGATGCTAAAAGTGATGAAGGTATTTTTCTTGGTTACTCTACTAAGAGAAAATCTTATAGATGTTTTAATTTAAGGTTGAAGAAAATCATAGAAAGTGCATATGTGAAGATTGATGAGAATTTCATGATTCAAGAGAGATATTATGAATATGCACCTATGATTGAAGATGAACCTAGACCTATCAATAAAGATACAGTTATTGAAGAAATGTTTGATTGTATTGATGTATTATCCAATAACCCTGAACCAAGTGAAGAAGAATCACAGATTCAAGGTGAGAGTGTCACACCTAAAATTTCAAAATATACATCTAGATACCATTCAAAAGAAGATATCATTGGAGATCATAGCAGTAAAGTTTTGACAAGATCTAGAGAAAAAGGTTCAACCATTGATGAAGAGGTATGTTTACTTTCACAAATTGAACCCTTAAGTATCGAAGATGCATGTAATGATTTAGATTGGAAAAATGCAATGCAAGAAGAATTAGATTAGATAATTAAGAATGACACATGGGAATTGGTCCCTAGACCTTGTGACAAAAATGTGATTGGAACTAAGTGGATATTTAGAAACAAAATGAATGAAGATGGTACAGTGATAAGAAACAAAGAAAGACTAGTATGTAAATGATATGCGTAGAGAGAAGGAATTGACTAATCTGATACATTTTCCGATGTAAGCAGACTGGAATCTATTAAATTTTTTTTTTATCTTATGAAACATTCAAGAACGTTAAATTATATCAAATGCATGTCAAGTCAGCATTTCTGAACGGTGACTTGAAGGAAGAAGTCTACATAGAGTACCTGAAGGATTTAAATTATTAGACAAACCAGACATGGTATGCATACTAAAGAAATCCCTCTATGGACTTAAATAGGCCCCAAGAGAATGGTATGAGAGACTTGATGGCTACTTGACAAAGATTGGATTTAAAAAGGGAGTAGCAGATTGCAACTTATTTATAAGAGAGACACCTGAAGGATTATTACTTGTTGCTAGCTTTGTTGATGACATTATTTTTGGAGGTAATGTCAGGCTTAGTGCAGAATTTGCCAAAGAGATGCAGACCAAATTTGATATGAGCATGATTGGACCTATAAAATACATTTTTGTATTAAATGTAAAGTAGACAGACAAAGGTATATTCATAAATCAGTCTAAATATGTGAAGGAGATATTGAAGACATTCAAGATGGAAGATTGCAAGCCAGTAAGCACTCCTATGATAACAGGAAGAAAGATTTCTAAAAATGATGACTCCACAGCAGTTGAAAAAACACTTTACAAGTCCATGATTGGAAAACTCATATATCTCGCTCAATCTAGACCAAATATTTCTAATGCAGTTGGCATTGTTGGGAGATTTGCAGTTGAACCAAAATAGAATCACTTAATGACAATAAAAAGAATATTCTAATGTTTAAAAGGAACTATAGACTGTAATTTATGGTATCCTAATTCAGAAAATGTAGAACTTCATGTGTACACAGATGCAAATTGGGTGGGTTGTGTTGATGACACAAAGAGTACCTCAAGAGGAGCAGTATTTCTTGGAGACAGGCTGGTTACTTGGACAAGCAAAAAGAAGAATTGTATTTCTCAGTCAACAGCAGAAGCTGAGTATGTAACAACAGCATTGAATTGTTCAATAATGGTTTGGATCAAGTAGCTGATTACAGACTTTGGAATTTAGATTAATTATCCTATTTTCATTTATTGTGACAACACTAGCACTATTAATATGTCAAAGAACCCTGTGATGCACACAAAGGCAAAACACGTAAAAATAAAATATCATTTTCTAAGAGAAAAATTTGTAGAGAGAGAAGTGAAGTTGGATTATGTGAGCACCAAACATCATTTGGCAGACATATTTATGAAACCTTTATCAAAAGATACTTTTGAGTATCTCAGGAAGAAGCTAGGAGTAATTCCCTTTCCTGAGTCTGATTAGAATTTATAGCAAGTGCATAAGTCCTTGGTGACTGATGAGTGGTTGACTACTCTACTTCTAGAGTAGTACCTGTTCTTATTTGTATTTGGCATTCTTTTCCATTGATGTCAAAAGGGGAGTATATATTAAGAGGGAGAATATACTCTAGGGGAGTATATAGTCATTTAAAACATAGTAAAAAGAGATATAACAGTTAAGAGGAACTTTTGATGAGGATATTGAGAAGATTGTAAAAAGAAAGAAGACACTTTTGGATTGATGGTGTTTTTCATATCATATGTTACCATCAATGTCAAAGGGGGAAATTGTTGGAGATTTTCCTGTGTACAAATAGTTGACTGTATGTTTGTCATTGATGACAACGTATAGTATACAACAGTGTACTATATTCAATTTTTAGTATGGATATGTTGGAGCCTTGCGTGGTTGTTTTTATTTTGAAGACATAGTTATTATACCATGTTCATACACGCAGACTCAGAAGTTTAGTTACAGTTGAGTTATGTTGATCTGTTTACCAGCCACAGTTTTAGAGGATTGTTTTTAAAGAGCTGATATTAATTTTATTGATTCTTCAATTGCACCTATCTTTGGGATATGCATGTTTAGATACATGTTTAGTTATGAGTCAAAGATGATTAACCAAAGGCGCTAAATGTATTTCATCTAAAGTGTGACGGTTGATTGATTTTGGTGGAGCTGACTATGTTAAGTGATGCGTCTATTCATTTTGAGTTGTGTGGTTCTAATTATGTTACGTTCTTAGTTTAGCCGACAAGAAAAGTATTGAATGGATTCCTACATTCGACGTGATCATATCTTTAGAAGAAGATACATATTGAAGTTCATTTGTGATCAGCAAGTGTGAATGAAAGAAAAATAGACTGTAGAAAAGAACATAGCAGGATGGTACTTGCTTTGGGCCAGTAAGGATATATCATTCATCAGTTGAAGATCTATGTGAAGAAATAGAGAGTTCATACAATTCACTAGAACTGATCAAGACAACAGGTCTACTCAAACAGTTCATTATTAGATATAGTATATTTGTTTTACAGAAGGTTGTAGCCTTCATCATTTTAGCAGTGTGCTCTAGGATAGTGTGTCCTCACCCCTAACAGGGTTATTTGTAAAAGACTCCTAACAGGGTCTGACTATATTGTCTAGTAGCATAAATAAAGATAATTTAGAGAAAACTATTATTATAGAACAAAAACCACTTTGGAAATATTTTTGAAAAAAAAATAGAGGATGAGATAGAATTTATGAATAATAAAGTAATTGATAAGGTAATGAATGTTGAACTTTATCTAAATGAGAAGAATCTTCTGATGGAATATGAAGACATTTTGGCCAAGGAAGAGATCTTTTGGTGCCAAAAGTCTAGAGAGACCTAGATGGAGGCTGAGAACAAAAACATAAAACATTTAATAACAAAACCAAACAATGTAGATACATTAATAGTGTAAATAAGGTTAAAAATAAGGATGAGACCACAATTGATTTCGGTCGTGTGATAGTGGCTGAAATTGTCAATCATTATGAAGGAATAATGAATAACTGAGAGATATCAAACATGAAACATCAAAAGAAGATTCTACCAAACATACTGAAGATTATTTTAGCAGAACATAATAGGGCATTAATAGAAAAAATTATGAAAGTGGAAATTGAAGAAGAAATCAAGCTAATGCACACGGACAAAGCCCCGGGGATAGATGGTTTCCCATATTTTTTCTTTCAAAAGTGTTGACACTTTATTGCGGATGAAGTGGTGGGATATCTTGAAGGTTTTATAAATTTTGGAAATCTACTTAAGAAGATAAATAATTACTTTTATCACCCTCATTCATTATATGCACCCTAAAATGGTCACCTAGTCTATGGGCCCCCATTCTTCAATTTATCAAATGACAGAATCAATTTATCAAATTCCTAAATCAATGCTTTGCAACATTTTTAATTCAAATCAATTTCCTTGATCAAATTGTCATTACTTCAATTGTTTCAATATTTCCTAAGGTTTGATAATTTTATCCATAATCTTATTTAATTAAAAGAAAATCTTTCTTTTAATTAAATAATCTTATCTTATTTAATTAAAATCTCTCTTTTAATTAAATAAAATAATATTATTTAATTAAAAGAAAAATCCCTCTTCTAATTAAATAAATAAAATCCCCACTTAAAGCTCTCTTTTTGATGAAAAAAAGGAAATAAATCAAATAAAAAATAAATAAAACTCCTTTTTTTCCACACATATTCCTAAGTGGTGGGCTTTTGCCCTCTTGTTTTTTAAGGATTTATTCCACATTGCTCTTGAGGATGCATTTCTCTCCACACTTTCCTTTATAAGGAGCCCTCTCCTTCTCATTTTGAGATATCAGATATAGAATTTTTATGTTATTGTTATGCTGCAGGTTTGGAGAGCAACTTTGGAGGAGATTTTGAACATTTGAGCTTGAACTATGCAACTTCTCTTCTTCTTGTCTTCTTCTCTCACACATCAATGACAATCCATTTAGAGTAGATTCATGTTAATTTAGATGTTGATGTCGTTCATAGATTAGTTTGCATATTTCCTTTCATGCATTGTTATCATATAGATTAGTTTTCATATTTTGATTCATGCATTGTTATCATATAGACTAATTTGCTTCATGCATTATTATCATATAGAGTAGTTTTCATTTTCATTTGCAATGCATATCTAATGATCATGGAGACTAGCATTCTTGCTCTTTCTCTTTGAATCTCTCATTTCATGGTGTACTTGCATGGGCATAACTAGGTCTAAACTAAGGGCTTCCATTAAAAACCCCTTCACTCCATGATTAGGTAGCTATGAGTCACCTTTTGACACCTCACTCTTGAGAAATATTGAATATAATGACTTATAGAAGTGTGACTACTTTTTAGCACACATTTTCTATGCCCACCGTGGGGCAGAACATCCATTTCTGTCATCACATTTGAATATTCCCTCTATCTTCTATCTATTATTCTCTCAGTGTCTTTAAAGCTCTCATTTTGAGCCAAATTTATCCCAACCATCATGTCTGGATCGCCGTTTCGGTTGAAAATGACTATAAACTTGCCCATATTTGACGAAAGTCAAATTTATGGCAAATATTTTTGCCCATACAAGATTGCATGGAAATTGAGGCAGATTTCGGATCATCTCTTCTCATAGCCCGAGGAAGATTTTTGAAAAAAATTAAAAATCAAAAATCAAATTTTTTTTCTGTGTTAAATTTGACGTCCATATGACCGTCAAAATATGGGCCTTCATTGACGGCCCCCAGCCCGTCAATTTTAATGCCGCAGTCTACTGACATCATCAAGGTTTGAAAAGTCTTAGCCATCACCATTGAGCTTTTTGGTTTTACAGCCTAACTTCAAACGATCATATCTTCCTCATATTAGGTCCAAATTGAGTGTAATTTTTTTTTTAATTTTGGGTAGAATTGTCTGAAGATTTTTGGGTTGTTCTTAGTTAATAGATTTGAGTCATGGATTTATCATAAATTACAGGGTTTGATCACTATACGTGTCTAATCCTCTATTTTGTAGCTTCCAAAGCCTCATACTGGCTCATACGGTAACATTTTTTAGTGCAATTTTTTTTTTTAAATGGGTGATTTTTTTTTATCTATTTTGTGAATATGCAATCAGATTTATGAGTTTCTCATTTTTCTAATGCTGATGAGTTTTCTTGTTCTCTGACTTATCTTGTTGATTACAGCCTAACAGTGGTTTGTAGGATGTTTTAAAAGAAGACTAAAAACACAGACTACTAACAAATTGTCTTGCGAGTTGCCTTGATTGATAGCATGATAAACTTTGTGCTTGCATTTCATTTTGTTTTATTACAATAGGAACCCACATGGAAGACTTCTAAAATGAACTTCTATTTTGGTATTTTAGGAATAGAAATGATGTTAGGAAACTATGCTCTCACCTTTATGGGATGAAACATGAGAACTTTGATGACTTCAGGTGTATGGCATTGTGTAACACTATCTATAAAATTATTACAAAGACCTTAGCTAAGAGAATGCAAAAAATTCTTCTAGAGCTTATTAGTGAAGAAAATTTTGTTTTTGTCTTGGGCAGATCCATCTATGCTGGTGTGATAATAACTCAAGAAGAAATCCACTCAATTAAATGGAACCATAAATCTATCATATTAATTAAGTTGGATATTTGGAAATCCTATGATGAGGTTGGCTATTGCTTCTTTTGTAAGTGTTTAGAAGCCTTTGGCCTTGCAAAGTAGAGGATCAACCTTATCTTTGAATGCATTTCTACTTCTTAAATTTCTATTATGATTAATGGAACACTTTAAGGTTTCTTTAATATCCTCAGGGGGTTATGACAAGTAGATCCTATCTCACCCTTTTTAGTTATTATTTTTGAAGAAAGATTAGTTAGAGTGATCACCAAGGCTAGGGTGGATGGAACAATTAAGGGTGTTAAAATAACTAGTGATCTATATCCTATAACTCATCAGTAGTTCATTGGCCATTAAATGCTTTATCTAGAAGGTGAGAAACAAGAAGCTATAAAAATTAATAATATGCTCAACTCCTATAAAAAATCTTATGGGAAAGAAATAAATGAATATAATTCTAAAATATAGTTCTTTAACACTCATCTGGAAGATGAAAAGGAAATTAGTAGTATTCTGAATTTTAAGAAAGGAAACTTCCTATGTAAATACCTAGGCCCCCCTTAGAAAATGGGACTAGATATAATAAATTTTGGGATCATATAGTTCTAAAGATTAACAAAATGATTAAATCTTGGAAAGGGAAATAACTTCCATCAGCAGGTAAAGCCATTATGCTAAGAATAGTTCTTTCAACTCTTCCTATTTATCAATTGTCATGTATTAACCTTCCTATAAACAAAAGATAAGAGATTAAGAGGAGTGTGAGATCCTCCTTTTGGAAAGGGATGAAGTACAATAAAAATATAGCATTACTTGTTTGGGAAAGAGTATGTGGACCAAAGGAGGAAGGGGTTCTAGAGAGATTAATAATATGCAAGAACAAAGTAGGGTTTAAGTGGGTGAAATTGGTTTGGAGGATGTACAATAATCCACAACTAAAATGTGGTAGGATTATTTGGCATAAGTATCTTCAAGAAAGGAACCCCACAAACATATTCAAGACTGCCTAACCCCTAAAACGTTCATGAATTTGGAATTTTATGTTACACTGCAGATAGATCATCACTGAGATATTAACTTGGAACCTTGGAAATGGGCCATGAGATCGATTTTGGGAAGATTCCTATTGTGGTTTTCCCACAATGAGGTGATTCAATATGAAAATCATGTGAGAGACTACGATGAGGGTGACATAAATAGTAGATGGAGGTGGGAAGTTATTGATAACCTAAATATATTCCTAAATTAGAAAGAAAAAAACTAAATAAAATTCTTAGCAGCAAGAACATCACTTTTCAACAAGGTGAAGATAGACTGGTTTGGGATGGGTCTAAAATAGGTGGTTATAACAAAAATGATGGTTACAACCTCCTTATCAAAAGATATCTTATACTTAGGACAAATATCCATCTCAACCTCTGTTGGGATAAAATTAACCTCCCAAAAGTAGGATTATTGTCTTCGACAAGCTTACAAAATAAGATCCTTACTATTGATAGGTTTAGGAGAATGAGATATGAAGGTCCAAGTAGGTGGCCATTATGTGAGTAGGAAGAAGAATCGGATAACCATATCCTACTATCGTTTAAGCTGGCTAATCAATGTTAGCAATGAATTTATAGGAAACTTGGTTGGATTACAACCCTCCTCAATACTATATTAGATTTGTTCAAATGTTTACCATCCTTATACAGTAAGCTATGGATAATTTCCCATTCAATAGTAAATTGGGAATGACAAAAGGAGAGAAATATAAGTCTATTCAAAGGGAATAAAATGTTCTCTGAATAATTAATTAATATAATAGAGGTAGTTATCATTGAAACCTTAAATAATAGAATTATGAACCAACTGAGGGTTGATTCAAGGATGACCTTTTGGGATGAAAGAATGAGAAGTATATGGATAGGTATAAATATCTGGTGCAGGAGCGCCTATTATTTGGATGTCTCAAGGAGAATTTAATATTTCACATTTTCTATAATATGGTTTCATTATTATGTAATGTCCTAAATAATATTTGGAATCCATTCAAACCATTTTGTAAGGCTATTAAAGCCATTAAAATCATAGTGACCTATAAGGTTATGATAAAGTCTAACATGGTAAAACCACTCAAATATACCCAAATATAGTGGAATTGATGTAATTAGAGTATTTAAAATATTTGAATCATATTTTAAAAGGTTTAGTGAAGGTTTGAGGATATTTGAAAAATAATTGTAAAAGTTGTTCAAAAGTTGTCAAAATTA
>MU226028.1:372511-387579 GCA_018584345.1 Thuja plicata
ATTGGCAATATTGATGGAGAGCTACAATGGAAACAATTGTTGTTTTGTCATTGATGTAAAATCTTAACTGGTGAGACTATTGCTATCTGTTTGAGTACTATATCTATTGATTGATGAAGGAGATTTAACAAGAAGACCAAGTGGAATGGTTGAGCTATGATAAATCATAAGGGTACTTGATCAGTTAGCACATTGGCAAAGTAATGTATTATTTATCTTTCAATGACAGTTTACTATGAACAGTTTGTGCTGAGCAGAGTCAGTGATGACCAAGCGCCAGTAAATTGCCGAGGAAACTAGTGCTGACCTAGTGTAAGAACACAATGTTGGCCGAGCAGCAGTATTTTTGTAATTGTTGACATTTGAGATCTCTGGCCAACATAATTGAATTTATTGGAATGTGTAAAGTTAATTAAGGATAAGCATGATTGATCCACACTATGTAAATGCACAGGTAACCGTAATTAATGCATGGATCAAAGATTTAATTAGTGATTGCATTGGAGAAGGAAATTAAATGTGAAGATGGAAAGATTCGTTGGATCTAACCTAACATAAGATCTGCGATCTTGATTAAGCAGAAAAATATGTACCTGACCTAGATGAAAGAGGTCTAAGATAACCTCAGGAGGTTATTCATAAAGTATGTAGAGTATGCAAGAGGATTGCATAGTTAATTGAATGATTGGCACGATCTAGCAGAGAAGGCTGAACAGAGAAGCAGAGAGATGCAAGAGTGATTTATTAAAGGATTTCCTAGTAGATCTTAAGATTAAAATGAGAATGGAGGTCACTCAGTGAATTAGCATTAGAGCTGAATTGGATCTGGATTTGCAAAGTAAGTTGTATGTATCAGATCACACTTGTTGATTACTTTCTAACCATTATATCGATAAAAATCCTTTAACTGGGTTGACCTAATAGTCATTGTATAAATCCTTTCACAAGGTGACATTTAGGTGGAATGTTCTAAGTTCTCTAACAAGGCCACTCCTGACATGGTGATTATATCCTTTAAATAGGTCACATTTAGCAGTGTGTTTTGTAACCTTTAACAGAGTTGGCTCCTAACAGAGCTCACTTCTGAAGAGTGAAAAGTTGATAGCATGTTATTGGTGTTTTTTCCCATATTGGGTTTCCACGTTAAAATTCTGGTGTCAACTTCTATGAATGTTTATGTTGAGTTTTACTGTTAAGTTTCTACATGTTGATTACGTCTGAACAGTAAACTGCATATGTATGTTGTTGTTTTATGTTATTGCTACCGAGAAGATCTGAGTTGTTCAAATTGGTATAAATTTTTAATGGGAACATCTAGACCTAAGGATAAATGATTCCCCCCCCCCTCTCAGTTATTCTAAATTCAATCTAATAATTGGTATCAGAGCATTGGTCTCTTGAATACAGTTTTAAGGTACTTGGAGCAAAAGATCAAGATGTATAAGAAGGAGGTACCAAAGCTAAACAAAGATAACTTCCCTACATGGCAGAGTTTGAGGAAGTTGCATCTGGCTGGTATTGGTGATTTAGCTAAGCACTATGTTGAAAATTCTTATGTATCCCCCACTGCACCTGCCACAGCTGCACAGTTAAGAGAAAAGCATGAACACAATCAAGCAATGTTGGAGATTGGATCATCGCTGAACTATAATGAGTTTGAAGACATAAATAATTTTTCAACTGCAAAACAACTGTGGGATACCGTAAAAACCATCTATGGAGGTGACAAAAACATGTGCTAAGAGCCAAATCTGAAAGCTTAAGAGGCAAGTTTGATGAAATGAAAATGCAAGAAGGAGGAAATATAGTTCAATATTATGGTAGGATAAAAGAAGTGGTAAATGCTATTAGAGGAGCTAAGGGAAACATTGATGATAACACCATTATGAGAAAGGTATCGAGGAATCTTCTTCCTATATATGCTATTAGAGTCTCTACAATTCAAGAATTAATATGTACTCCTAACAATAATTTGACTTTGGAAAGTCTGGTAGGTAGACTTACTGCATTTGAGATGTCAAATTTTGATAACTACACTCCACAAGCTATTGAATTTGCATTCAGATCCCAGTTGGTCCTTAACAAATCAAAGAAAGGAAAGAAATGTGTGAACAATGATAGCGACACCATAGATGATGATCTGGAAGAACTTGAAGCACTCATGGCAAAAGGACTATCTAGAGGAAAAGGAAAAATCAAAGGTAAACTTCCTATCATATGTTTTTCATGTAACAAGTTGGTCATATTGCTTCTAGATGTCCTGATAATAATGACAAAGATGAAGGAAGGGACAATAAGTAAAAAGATATAAAGGATGACCGAGACTTCAAAAGGTATAAGGATTATAAAGACAAAGGTAAGAAATCTTGTTATATAGTTGAAGAAGCTTTTGAAGATGACTCTGATGATAATGTGAAAACTGCACTAATTTCTTATATAAGTAAAGGTGACCGTTGGATTATTGACAGTGGTTGTTCACATCATATGACTAGTGATAAAGATAAATTTGAGACACTAGATCAGTGTAATGGAGGTTATGTTAAATTTGGTAATGATGCACCATGTCTTGTTAAAGGGAAAGGATCAATTAACTTGACTGACAAGATCATATATGAAAATGTATATTGGGTTGATGATCTTAAATATAATTTATTGAGTGTTGCATAGTTGAATACTTCTTGTTACAGAGTTGAGTTCCATCATAGGAAAGAAAAGATCTATGATGCCAATGGAGAACTAGTTGGAGGTGGCGAGCAGACTAAAGGTAACTTTTTCTATTTGGATTTAGCTGATGAGACATGCTTGATTTCAAAATACAATGATGTTTGGTTATGGCATAAAAGATTGTGTCATGTAAACTTTGATAACTTGGTAAGCATAAGAAAATTGAAAAAGGTTAGAGGGATTCCTAAGTTAAAGAAACCTGAAAATGCAATGTATAAGCAATGTCAGTTGGGAAAGATGACTAAGTCTAGTTTCAAGTGAAAAACTCATACTTCTGAGGAAATTCTGGAATTAGTTCATATTGGCCTTTGTGGACCCATTGGTGAGAAAAGTTATAGTGGAGACAAATATTTTATTCTATTTATTCATGATTACTCAAGCAGGATGACTGTTATGATTCTTAAAGAAAAATTTGATGCATTCCAATTATTTAAATGATACTTGGAAAAAGTTGAAAAGGAGACATGTAAAAATCTAAAATGTCTAAGATCTGACAGAGGAGGTGAGTTTATTTCTAATGAGTTTAACAACTTATGCAATGACCGAGGGATAAAAAGATAGATGTCTACACCTAGGACACCACCACAGAATGGTATTGCTAAGAGGAGAAACAAATCTATCATGGATTGTGCCAGAACACTAATGATGGAAAAAAAATTTGCACAGAAATATTGGAGAGAATTTGTAAGTATAATAGTCTATACCCTGAATAGAGTATAAGTCAAGAAAGGTACTAATGCTACACCTTATGAGCTATGGTATGGATATGCACCTAACGTAAAATATTTCAAATTTTTTGGAAGAAAATGTTTCATACTAAAGGATAATGGAAATGGGAAACTTGATGCTAAAGGTGAGGAAGGCATATTTATTGGTTATTCAACGAAGAGTAAGGCATATAAGTGTTTAAATTCTAACACTAAAAAATTGTAGAAAGTGTAAATGTTAGAATTGATGAGTATGTAGAAAGAAATGAAGTTGGAAGCACATAGGAACCTAAGAGTTACAAATCATTTGTCTATATGGATGAGGAAGATTTTAATACATTACCAGAAACAGAGAATGAAGTTTTTGAGCAACAGCTAGCACCTTCTGAGTCATAGAAGGAGGTTGCCGAGCAATAGGAGGTAATTGTTGAGCTATCTGATGGAGATGTCGAGTCGTAGAATCAACCTGAAGCAGAAAAAGAACCTACTCTAGAAAAGTATGTAAGGAGGCACCATAAACCTGATCAAATCATAGGATCGAAAGATTCTTTAGTTATGAAAAGAAGTAAGTTGAGAGAAGATACATGCTTATTATGTTAGTTTAAGCCTAAAATAGTAAAAGATGCCCTAGACAATGAAGACTGGATACAAGCCATGAATGAAGAAATTGAACAAGATTGAGAAGAATAAGACTTGGACACTTGTACCTAGGCCGAGTGATAAAAATGTAATTGGTACTAAGTGGGTATTCAAAAATAAGCTGAATGAACATGGAGAGGTAACAAGAAACAAAGCTAGACTAGTATGCAAGGGTTATGCACAAGAGGAAGGAATTGATTATGGTGAAACATTTACCCCAGTTGCAAGATTGGAAGGAGTAAGAACCTTACTTGCATATGCAGCCTATAGAGGTTTTAAATTCTATTAGATGGATGTAAAGTTAGCATTTCTAAATGGAATATTAGAAGAAGAAGTATATATTGAACAAGCTGATGGATTTGTAGACCCAAGCAAGAGGAATATTGTTTGAAGATTATACAAAGTGCTATATGGATTGAAGCAACCACCAAGAGCATGGTATGAGAGATTGCACAATTATTTAGTGAAGATTTGATTTGCAACAACCAATGACAACAACAACCTGTATTTGAAGACAGAGAAAAGTAAAGGTACTTTATTAGATGAAATATTTGTTGATGACATTATATTTTGTGGAAAAGATGTGTTATGCCAAGCATTTGCAAAGGAGATGCAAACTGAATTTGAGATGTCTATGTTTGGTGAGATAAAAAAATTAGTTGGCTTACAAATATATCAGATGAAGAATGATATCTATATTAATCAATCAAAATATATCAAGGAGATACTAAATTTTTTTGGAATGGAAGATTCAAAACTAGTGAGTACACCCATGGCTACTAGATAGAAGTTAACAAAGAATTATGATACAAAAGAAGTGAATCAAAGCCTTTATAGATCAATGATTGGAAAGCTACAATATGTTGTACACAGTAGACCTGATATTGCACTGGTTGTTGGTATTGTTGCAAGATTTTCTACCAATCCCAAGGAAACTCATATGATGGCAGTAAAAAGGATTCTGATATATTTGAGAGGAACAAATGAATATGGTCTGTATTACAAAAGGAATAATAAGTTTGAGCTCAGAGTTTATATTGATTATGATTGGGCTGGAAATGTGGATGACAGAAAAAGAACAATAGGAGGAGAATTTCTTCTGGGAAAAATATTAGTTTCATGGACAAGCAAGAAACAAAATCGCACCTCACAATCTACAGTTGAAGCCGAGTATGTACCAGATATAGTTAATTGTTCTAATATTGTGTGGTTGAAGATACTACTGAAAGGTATGAAAGAAGAGATCAAAGAACCAGTTGTCATATATTGTGATAACATGAGTGCCATTAATATTTCTAAGAACCCTATAATGCACTCTAAGACAAAGAATATAGCTATCAAGTACCATTACTTGAGGGAGCTAGTTGAGAAGAAGGAAGTGAGAGTGGAATATGTGAATACTAAAGAACAGTTAGCAGACATATTTACCAAGGCACTACCCAAAGATGTTCATGAGCATCTACGAGGTAAATTAGGGGTGATTCCCCTAACTGAGCCTAATTAGTTCAGAATGACACTATTGCATCAAATGTTATATTTAGAATATTTGACACATTGATGCATAGGCAATCGCACTTTAGGATGCTATCTAAAGATGTGAAAGATAGACAAAGACAGGAAAGAGGATTAGTCATAGGCAAGATGACATGAACAACATGATACAGAGTTTAGAATAGAAGAATCTGCATGATGAAGATGTCAACATCTTTTGCATTGTTGGCAAAGAGGGAGAGATTATAGAAAAGAAGATAAAGATGAAGAGTTTACTATTGTGAAAAAAAGGGAAGAGATTAATGAAAGAGGGAGTCTACAGATGAACAAACACAGAAAGATTTCAGTGTGATTATAGACATAGAGGGAGAAATGTTTTACAAGATAAGAATCAGAATGAAGCTAAAGACATTAATAAAAATTTGTTCATATCCAGGAACACAGGAATTTTTTTTGGATTGTATCATAATTATGGTTGAAAATTATTGTTTTATTGTTTAGTGAACTTCCATCAATGCCAAAGAGGGAGATTGTTGGAAATATTGTTGGAAAGCTACAATGGAAACAATTGTTGTTTTTTCATTGATGTCAAACCTTAACTGGTGAGACTATTGCTATCTGTTTGAGTACTATATCTATTGATTGATGAAGGAGTTTTAAAAAGAAGACCAAGTGGAATGGTTGAGTTATGAGAAATCACAAGGGTACTTGATCAATTGGCACAATGGTAAAGTAATCTATTGTTTATCTTTCAATGATCGAGCGCCAGTAAATTGCCGAGGAAACTAGTGATGACCGAGTAGAAGAACACAGTGTTGGCTGAGCAATAGTATTTTGGTAATTGTTGACATTTGAGATCTCTGGCTGACATAATTAATTTTATTGAGATATGTAAAGTTAATTAAGGATAAGCACGATTGATCCACACTATGTAAATGCACAGGTAACCATAATTAATGCATGGATCAAAGATTTAATTAGTGATTGCATTGGAGAAGGAAATTAAATGTAAAGATGGAAAGATCCGTTGGATCTGACCTAACATAAGATCTACGATCTTGATTAAGTGGAAAAATATGTACCTGACCTAGATGAAAGAGGTATAAGATAACCTCAGGAGGTTATTCATAAAGTATGTAGAGTATACAAGATGATTACATAGTTAATTGACTAATTGGCATGATCTAGTAGATAAGGCTGAACAGAGAAGCAGATAGCTTCAAGAGTGATTTCTTGAAGGATTTCCAAGCAGATCTGAAGATTCAAATTAGAATGGAGGCCACTTAGTGAATTAGAAATAGAGCTGAATTAGATCTGGATTTACAAAGTAAGTTGTATGTATCAAATCACACCTACTGATTACTTTCTAACCATTGTATCAGTCAAAATCCTTCAACTAGGTTGACCTAACAGTCATTGTATAGATCCTTTAGCAAGGTGACATTTAGGTGGAATTTTCTAAGTCCTCTAACAAGGCCACTCCTGACAGGGTGATTAAATACTTTAACCATGTCACATTTAGTAGTGTGTTGTAACCTTTAACAGGGTTGGCTCTTAATAGAGCTCACTTTAGAAGAGTGAAAATCTGATAGCATGTTATTGGTGGTTTTTCCCATATTGGGTTTCCATGTTAAAATTCTGGTGTCAAAGTGTGTTAAATTTTATGTTGAGTTTTACTGTTAAGTTTTTACATGTTGATTACATCTAAACAGTAAACTGCATATGTATGTTGTTTTTTTTATGTTATTGTTGCCAAGCAGATCTGAGTTGTTCAAGTTGGTATAAAGTTTTAATGGGCACATCTAGACTTGAGGATAACTGATTCACCCTCCCCCCTCTGAGTTATTCGAAATTCCTTATAAATATATATATATATATATATATATATATATATATATATATATATATATTGTCGGAAAGATTGCTACAATGTAGACAATTGTTATTTTTCCATTGATGTCAAACCTTAACTGTTAAGACTATTGCTATATGTTTGAGTACCATATCTATTGGTTGATGAAGATTTGAAGAATAGGATAACAAGATGACTAAGGAAAAGGTTGAGTTATGAGTATACACCATGGTACTTGATAATTTGGCACTTTGGAAAAGTGATATGTTGTTTATCTTTCACTAACAATTCACTGGAAGGTCGATGCCGAGAAAAGAAAAGTCGATGCTGAGAAAAGTGAAAGATGATGCCAACCAAAGCAAAGATGATGTCGAGTGCTAGTGAAATGCCGAGGGAGACAGAGAAATCCGAGCAGCAGTATTTTAGTAATTGATGAGATTTGAGATCTCTGGCCGACATAGTTGATTTTATTGGGATGTATTGTTAATTAAGATTGGTCCACACTCATTTAATGCATGGGAAACCATTATTAGTGCATGGATTCAATGTTTAGTTAATGATTGTATTGGAGAAGTAAATAAAATATAATGATGGAAAGATCCATTAGATCTGACCTAACCTAAGGTCTACGAGCTTGATTAAGCGGCAAAAGATCTATCTGACCTAGATGAAGAGGTATAATATAACCTACAGAGGTTATTGTCATTGTATCCAAGTGTAAGAAGAAGTTGTATGTAAGAGTATTGCATGGTTAATTGACTCATTGGAAAGACTTAGCAAAGAAGGCTAGCAGGGAAGCAGAGAGATATTGCTTGATGGATTTCCAAGAAGATCTAAAGTTTGAGATGAAATGGAGGCCACTCAGTGAATTAGCATTAGAGCTAAAATTGGATGTGGATTTGCAAAGTAAGTTGTATGTATTAGATCACACCTGTTGATTACTTTCTTACCATTGTATCAGTTCAAATCCTTTAACTAGGTTGACCTAACAGTCAGTGTATAAATCCTTTGAACATGGTGATATTCAAATTGGAATGTTATAAGTCCTCTAACAAGGCCACTCTTGACAGGGTGATTAAATCCTTTAACCAGGTCACATTTGACAATGTGTTTTGTAACCTTTAATAGGTTTGGCTCCTAATAGAGCTCGCTTTAGAAGAGTGAAATTTTGGTGGCATGTTATTGGTGGTTTTTCCCATATTGGGTTTCCATGTTAAATCATGGTTTCAAAATGTGTGAATTTTTATGTTGTGTTTTACTGTTAAGTTTATGTAAGCTTATTTCATTGGTATAGTAAAACTGCATACTTTTATTTTTTATTGTTGCCGAGAAGATCTGAGTTGTTCAAGTGGTATAAAGTTTTATATGGGCACATCTAGACATGAGGATAATTGATTCACCCCCCCCCCCTCTCAGTTATTTTGAATTCATTCTAAAAATTGGTATCAGAGCTTTGTTCTCTTGAAATAGTTTGAAGGTACTTAGAGATAAAGATCAAGATGTATAAAAGGAATGGACTGAAGATTAACAAGGACAACTTTCCTGCATGGCAAAGTTTGATGAAACTTCACTTGGATGGTATTGGTGATTCTGCTAAATGACATATTGAACAAGAATATGTAGCCCCTACTTGAGTTCTGAATGTTGCACAATTAAGAGAAAAACATGAACATAATCAAGCAATGTTGGAACTTGCATCATCCCTGAACTATCATGAATTTGAGGACAACAAGGAATGTACAAGTGCAAACCAGATGTGGGATGCCCTTCAAACCATCTATAGAGGTGACACAAATGTACTTAGAGCCAAATATTAAAGCTTGAGAGGTAAGTTTGATGATTGAAAAATGCAAGAAGGAGAAAATATAGTACAATATTATGATAGGATAAAGGAAGTTGTAAATGCTATTAGAGGAGCTAAGGGAACCATTGATGATGATGCTATCATGAGAAAGGTACTAAGAACACTTCTTCCTATTTATGTTATTAGAGTATTTACAATTCAAGAACTGAGATGTACTCCTACTAACAATTTGACTCTGGAAAGTCTGGTAGATAGACTTACTGCATTTGAGATGTCAAATTTTGATAACTATACTCCACAAGTTGTAGAATTTGCATTCAAGTCATAGATGGTCATCAAAAAATCAAGGAAAGAAGAGAAATGTGTGAGAAGTGAAAGTGACACTTCAGATGATGATCTAGAAGAACTTGAGGAACTTATGGCAAGGAGACTAGCTAGAGGAAAATGAAAATTTAGAGGTAAACTTCCTATTATTTGTTTTTCTTGTAACAAAGTTGGTCATATTGCTGCTAGATGTCCTGATAAGAATGAGAAAGATGAAAGAAGAGACAGCAAGTATAAAGACAGAAAGGATGACCGAGACTATAGAAATTACAAGGATTACAAAGACAAAGGTAAGAAATCTTTCCATATAGCTGAAGAAGCCTTTGACAGTGAATCTAATAAATCTGATGAAAATGATATAGAAGTTATATATGTTGCGATGAAAGATGATTTTGATGATGATGAGAAAAATGCACTAATTTCTTATATGAGTAAAGGTGATCGTTGGATTATTGACAGTGGTTGTTCACAACACATGACTAGTGATAAGGACAAATTTGAAACCTTATATCAATGTAAAGGTGGATATGTTAAGCTTGGTAATGATACACCTTGTAGAGTTAAAGGGAAAGGATCAATTCAATTGACTGACAAGATTAGATGTGATGATGTGTATTGGGTTGATGATCTTAAGTATAACTTGTTGAGTGTTGCACAACTGAACACTTATGGTTAAAGAGTTTAATTCCATCATAGGAAAACAAAGATCTATGATGCCAATGGAGAATTAGTTGGAAGTGGTGAGCAGAATAGAGGTAACTTATTTTATCTAGACTTAGCTGAAGAGACATGCTTGTTTGCACAATATAGTGATATTTGGTTATGGAATAAGAGTCTACGTCATGTTAAATTTGATAACTTGGTAAGCATAAGTAAATTTAAAAAGGTTAGAGGGATGCCTAAGTTAAAGAAACTAGAGAATGCAATGTGTAAGCAATGTCAATTGGGAAAAATGACTAAATCTAGCTTTAAGAGAAAAACTCATACTTATGAGAATATTTTGGAATTGGTTCATACTGACCTTTGTGGACCTATTGGTGAGAAAAGTTATTGTGGAGACAAATATTTTATTTGATTTGTAGATGACTATTATAGGATGATGACTGTTATGTTTCTTAAAGAAAAATCTGATGCATTTTAGTTATTTAAGTGGTACTTGGAAAATTTTGAAAAGGAAACAGGTAAGAGTCTGAAATGTCTGAGATCTGATAGAGGAGGTGAGTTTATTTCTAATGAGTTTAACAGGTTCTACAATGACCAAGGGATAAAAAGATAGATGTCCACACCTAGGACACCACCACAGAATGGTATAGCTGAAAGAAGAAATTGATCTATCATGGATTGTTCTAGAATGCTAATGATGGAGAAAAATGTTGCATAGAAATATTAGAGAGAAGCTGTAAGTACAATAGTTTATACCTTGAACAAAGTACAAATCAAGAAAGGTACAAATGCTACACCTTATGAACTATGGTATGGGTATGCACCTACTATGAGTTATTTTAAAGTCTTTGGGAGTAAATGGTTTAGACAAAAGGATAATAGAAATGGTAAACTTGATGCTAAAGGAGAAGAAGGCATATTTCTTGGATATTCTACTAAGAGTAAAGCATACAAGTATTTGAATTCTAACACTAATAAAATTGTGGAAAGTGCAAATGTTAGAATTGATGAATATGCAGAGAGAAATGAAGCTAAAAGCATGATTGAGCCTAAAATTTATAGATCATTCACTTATCTTGAAGAGGAGGATTCTAACAAAATTGAAAATGAAGTTGTCAAGAAATAGTCAGCACCTACCGAGACACAAAACAAAATTTTTAGGCAACAGGAGGTGATTGCCGAGCTATCTGATGGAGATACTGAGTCACAGTTTCAACTTGAACTGAACATGAATGATCAAATTGAAGCTGAGAAAGAACCTACTTTGGAAAAATACCTGAGGAGACACCATAAACCTGATCAAATCATAGGAGAAAAGGATTCTGCAGTTATGACAAGAAGAAAATTAAGAGAAGACACATGTTTTCTATGTTATTTTGAGCCTAAGACACTTAAAGATGCTTTAGACAATGAAGACTGGATTCAAGCCATGAATGAAGAGATAGACCAGATTGAAAAGAACAAGAAATGGACACTAGTACCGAGGCCTGACAACAAAAATGTAATTGGTACTAAGTGGGTATTCAGAAACAAGCTAAATGAACATGGAGAGGTAACAAGAAATAAAGCAAGACTGGTATGCAAAGGTTATGCACAAGAGGAATGAATTTACTATGGATAGACATTCTTCCCAGTTGTGAGATTGGAAGGTGTAAGAACTCTACTTGCATATGCAGCCTACAAAGGATTTAAAGTTTATCAAATGGATGTGAAGTCAACATTTCTAAATGGGATATTAGAAGGGGAAGTATATATTGAACAAGTTGATGGATTTGTTGACCCAGGCAAGAGGAACATGGTTTGAAAATTACACAAGGCATTATATGGACTGAAACAAGCATCCAGAGCATGGTATGAAAGATTGCACAATTTTCTAATAAAGATTGGATTTGCAAGAACAAATGACAACATCAATCTGTATTTCAAGACAGATCAAGGTAAAGGAATTTTATTTGCTAAATTTTTTTTTGATGACATCATATTCAGTGGAAAAGATATGATATGCAAAGCATTTGCAAAAGAGATGCAAACTAAATTTGAAATGTCTATGTTTGGTGAGATAAAATTCTTTGTTGGTTTACAGATACATCAAATGAAGAACGGTATCTATATCACTTAATTAAAATATGTCAAGGAGATACTAAAAATTTTTGGTATGGAAGATTCAAAACCAGTGAGTACACCCATGGCTACTGGACAGAAGTTGACAAAGAATGGTGATACAAAAGAGGTAAATCAAACACTGTACAAATCAATTATTGGTAAGCTGAAATATGTTGTACATAGTAGACCTGATATTGCATTAGCATTTGGAATTGTTGCTATATTTTCTACTAATCCAAAAGAGACACATATAATGGCAGTGAAAATAATTCTGAGATATTTGAAAGGTATAGAAGATTATGACCTATATTACAAAAGGAATGACAAGTTTGAACTCGGAGTCTATACTAATTCTGACCGGGCTGGTAATTTGGATGATAGAAAAAGAACCATAGGCAGAGCATTTATTTTGGGAAAAAGATTAGTTTCCTGGACAAGAAAGAAAAAAAATTGCACCTCACAATCTACAACTGAAGCCGAGTATGTGGTAGTAGTATTTAATTGTTCAAACATTGTGTGGTTGAAGATACTACTGAAAGGTATGAAGGAGGAGATCACAAAACTAGTTGTCATATATTGTGATAACACGAGTGCCATTAATATTTCTAAAAATCTTGTAATGCACTCTAAGAAAAAACATATAGCTATCAAGTGTCATTACTTGAGGGAGCTAGTTCAAGACAACGAAGTGAGACTGGAATATGTACATACTAAGGAACAGTTGGCAGACATATTAAAAAAAGCATTACCCAAGGATGCTCATGAGTATCTAAGAGGTAAATTGGGGGTGATTCCCCTAGCAGAGGCTAACTAGTTCTGAATTGTACTATTGCATCAAATGTTTTAATCATAACACTTGACACATTGATGCATAGTGAGTCACATTTTTAGGATGCTGCCTAAAAACTGTGAAGTGGAAAACAAGAACAAAAAGAAGATCAGTCATAAAAAAAGATGAAAGGAACAACATGATACAAAGATTAGAACAAGATGAATCTACATAATAAAGATGTCAACATCTTTGGCATTGTTGTCAAAGAGGGAGATTATTGCTAAAACAAATTATTGATAAAAACAACAGATATGAGGGAGATATTACTGAAAGAGGGAGCTGAACAAGCAACAGAAAACATTTTAGTGTGATTATAGACATAGAGGGTGTCAGAATGAAGCTAAAGACATTAGTAAATATTTTTTCATAGCAAGGAACACACGCACTTTTTGGATTGTATGGTAACTTTGGTTGGAAATTATTTTTTTACAGTTTAGTATTGCCATCAATGCCAAAAGAGGGAGATTGTTGGAAAGATTGCTACAATGTAGACAATTGTTATTTTGTCATTGATTTCAAACCTTAACTAGTGAGACTATTGCTATATGTTTGAGTACCATATCTATTGATTGATGAAGATTTAAAGAATAGGCTAACAAGATGACCGAAGAAAAGGTTGAGTTATGAGTATACACCAGGGTACTTGATCATTTGGCACTTTGGAAAACTGATATGTTGTTTATCTTTCATTGACAGATCATTGGAAGGTCTATGTCAAGCAAACAAAAGTTGATGCCGAGAAAATTTAAAGGTGATGCCGAGAAAAGAAAATATGATGTCGAGTGCCAGTGAAATGCCGAGGGAGACAGAGAAAGTCGAGCAACGGTATTTTAGTACTTGATGAGATTTGAGATCTCTGGCTGACATAGTTGATTTTATTGGGATATGTATTATTAATTAAGATTGGTCCACACTCATTTAATGCATGGGAAACTGTTATTAGCACATGGATTCAATGTTTAATTAATGACTGCATTGGAGAAGTAAATAAACTGTAATTATGGAAAGATCTGTTGGATATGACCTAACCTAAGATCTACGATCTTGATTCAGCGGAAAAAGATCTATCTGACCTAGATGAAGAGGTATAATATAACTTATAGAGGTTATTGTCAATGTATCCAAGTGTAAGAAGAAGTTGTATGTAAGAGTATTGCATGGTTAATTGACTGATTGGAAAGACCTAGCAAAGAAGGCTGAGCAGAGAAGCAAAGAGAAATTGCTTGATGGATTTCCAAGAAGATCTGAAGTTTGAGATGAAAATGGAGGCCACTCAGTGAATTAGCATTAGAGCTGAAATCAGATCTGGATTTGCAAAGTATGTTGTATGTAACCGATCACACCTGTTGATTACTTTCTAACCATTGTATCAGTTCAAATCCTTTAACCAGGTTGACCTAACAGTCAGTGTATAAATCCTTTGAACAAGGTTACATTTAGATTGGAATGATCTAAGTCCTCTAACAAGGCCACTCCTGACAGGGTGATTAAATCGTTTAACAAGGTCACATTTGACAGTGTGTTTTGTAACCTTTAACAGGGTTGGATCCTAACAGAGCTCACTTCATAAGAGTTAAATTTTGGTAGCATGTTACTGCTAGTTTTTCCCATATTGGGTTTCCATGTTAAATCATGGTGTCAAAATGTGTGAATGTTTATGTTGTGTTTTACTGTTAAGTTTTTTTAAGCTTATTTCATTGGTACAGTAAAATTGCACACTTTTGTTGTTTATTGCTACCGAGCAGATCTGAGTTGTTCAAGTGGAATAAAGTTTTATATGGGCACATCTGGACCTGAGGATAACTTATTCAGTCCCCCTCTCAAATATTCTAAATTCATTCTAACAATATATATATATATATATATATATACATATATATATATATACATATATATATATATATATATATGTGTGTGTGTGTGTGTGTG
>MU226028.1:399191-410998 GCA_018584345.1 Thuja plicata
TTATACTACCAAAGCATAGGTATTCCACATTCTCAATCCAACTAAACATGTTTGGATTCCATCTCATATTTCCTTAATCATCGCAACTGTTCATCTGGCCTGTCTCTCTGTTACTTTGTCTTCGCATGACTTCAAAATATTGTAACTAACTACAATCAATACCAAAACTCAAACAAACTAAACCAAATGTCAAACACATTTCAAAATGTATTCCTCTAAGCTCGCATGTCATCAAACATCATATACTATATTTGTTATCCAAAACTATACTTCTATACTTTGTCATACTGATTACTTTACTAAGTCATTTGTCTATATGCATCTCCAAAACTTTAAACAAATCCAAGCGGTCATCATAATAGATGTGTTACCATAATTGACAATCTTGAAGTGTCCCATAACACTCAAAAATGCATCACTTGTCAACAATTTCCCCCTTTGGCATTGATGGCAAAACTTAGTGAAAAATTACTAAGTGTCAATACTCAACAACAAAAAAATATCTCCATATATTCTATACATCTACATACATTTTTTATCTCTTCTCTTCTCTCCCTTTGAAAAAAATGGAAAAGGTGTACAAAAATTTAGAGTAATTTTTCTCACCAGAAAATTTAGACCATCTTTAATACATCTTGGAAAGAGTTTTCCAAGATCTTTACTTCCTCTATCCAGGTCTTCACCAAAATTTGACTCACATGAATTAGTTTTTTCAATGCAAATGAGGAAGTCTCTGCTACCTTTAGATCAGTAGGCATACATGCTGTAAGGGATTGTCTTGTTTTCTCCATCTAAGAGACATGAACCTCAATAATTAATAGCTTGGGAGTGATTAGACTCTTCAACAAACCAAATCTTGTTATAAATCACCGTCTTTTTGTATCAAGGACACTCAGTTTGTCCAAAATGTTAGATAAATCTCTCTATATATCCAATAAAAATTGTGAGGAGGTCTCACAACTATCCATCAATTTATCTATAGTGGATCTGTCATTCGCAACTATGTCTTAAATGCTTTTGATATGTCTAATAGGGTTGATACAGTAACTATATAACTTCCTTCCTTCTGTGATACAACATTTAGCCTCAGATGTAGTCTTATTCAATATTCCCAAGTCCCAAGAAATAGACTTGTATACTTCCTCTAATTTTTTCTCATGATATCTCTTCTTAGCCTTCTCTTCAGCGATCTTCACTAATGACTCATAATGATTCTCAAATTCATCTAGTGCCATGTTCAATTTCTCTACATCATCTTTTCTGTGAAAAAAATAGGTGCTGGAAGTAGTTTGTTCAGAGTGTCAACTAATCTTGTGAATACCTTAGCCTTCTTCTCTCCTTTCTTCTGATATCTTTCTTTAGCTTTAGGAAATGCGATCTAGGATAACTTCTTCAGCTCATCTACATCCATGTTCTCAACATTAGTGCTCAAAGTCTTATCTACACTTGCCAACAGAAAAAGGTGAAGAATCAGATGTCACAGCTTACTGCTTCACTTCAACCTTATTTACTGTATCTTCTATTATTTCATCAATGTTTTCCTTTTTTTTTTAAATTTTTCTGTCCTATCCTTGTCACTGCTTTCCTCAAAGGTTGTATCTTGCACAAAGGGGTCATTCACATCCTGCAAAGCCTCCAATGACACAAGCACACCAGAAACATAGAAATCTGGTTTCTTCATAGTACTTACATACTAACTAGCATCTTCTCTCAATGATTTATCAAGATTTATTTCAGATTTATTTGATGATTCGCCTATCTCAATTGGTTTGGGTTTAGGATCCTTAGGTGGAAAGATGTCCTTATTTTTTGTTCCCATGAAAATTTTCTCCACTGCTCTCTGTGTCTCCTCAATTACTTCATCATATTTTCTTCACATTATCTTTACTAATCTTGTCTTTGTTCTCATTAAAGGTTTTACTTCCTGCAATATTCTTTCCATCTCTTTCATAGATACAACAAGAAACATGCCTTCAATTTCTTGTTCCCTAATTACATCATCTTCCTTTTGTGCTAATTGTTTCCTTATCTCTAGTTTCTCATATAACTCCTCAGGAACACAACCTCCAATCTCTAACAAATTCTTCTTAAAAATAAGTAAATGATTAATCACTATGTCCTCAATCAGAAGTTTGTCAGATGCCTCATAGCTGTCATAGTATTTAGCCAATGAAATAAGATTTCCTTGCTCAATAACCATTTTCTCAAGCATTTTCATATATGGTTTCCATAGTTTTCTTACATTTCTGGTTTCTTTTTTGAATTTCTTCTCTTCTCCTTTTGTCCTCTATTTCTTAGGAGGTGATTCTAGTTTAGTGAACATTGTGTTTCTCTAAGGTATAAGCTTTGTTGTCTCTTCATGTGATGTCTTCTATGGTGGTGAGGGTGTAGTTACATCTATCACAGTAGAAAGTAGACTAACTACTTGCACAACTTCTAGAGGTTCAAGGGATGTAGTAGAAGTTCTTTCCAATCTTGAAGATCTATTTTCCCTCTTCTTCCTCACTTCTTTCATTTCCTCTTTGGTTATTCCAGCCTTAGCTTCCAAATCATCTACTATATTTTATATTTTCTGATAGAAGTAGCCCCAAGGTGTGCTTCCCAATTTAGTAGACATGACCTTGCTTGTCCTAGTCCAATTAGGATCCTAATATTCACTATAGGATCACTCTAGTCAATAGAAACTAAGTCCAATATTTCTTTTAACTCTTCTCTAAGAGTCACAACAATTGTGGTTCACCTTGAAGGGCAACTATCTCAATTTCGCTCAATGCTTTCATTGGCTTTGAAGAATCCCAAAACTAAACTCTTCATACCAAAACTACCCATGATACAAGGGTATTTTACACACTTATAATGTTCATTATGCATCTACTCAAATCAAATCCCATAAGTCTTCAACCCCAAGTTAGTCAAATTTCAATTTCATACTCAATTTGTCCTATTAGGACTAAAACACCAATTAGCCCTATCCAGTGAGTTTTTCAAGATTTTCTCTCCAAAATTCCACACAACCCCTAAAACCAATTTTTAAATACCCTTTGGGAAACCTAAAATATTTCTAAGGTCTAGGGTTCCCAATCTATCTGTACACCTCTGTCATCAAATGTAGGGCTATTAGGCCTATTTTGGCTCCTCACTAGCTCTCTACTGATTTCTATGAAAAAATCAATCTAGATGGATTGGTTGGGCTCTGATCTCAAAACTAGGGACCTATGAGAACTTAACCACACTAAGACCACACTTTGTTCTATTCTCCCATTCAGACCCTTGTCTCTGTATATAGGATTTTACCTGTCACTCTCCTAGCCGGGCTATCCTAACTCGCCTAGGGCATGACTTTATAAATAGATAATCATTTCTCCTAACCTCCTACTTGAATATATAAACTTTAAAGAGTCTCCCCTAAGACATTCATTCAACATTTTGTGTTTTCCATGGTTGAATTTCATCAGGGAGCCATAAAACCAAAATTGCCCTGATTTACACCAATAGACTACCTAGTTTGAAGATATTTTCCTACAGTTAAAAAATCAACTCAAAATTACTAACACTCTGAATTAAAATATCTTAGAACTATCCCTACTACATTAATCCATAGTTGTATCTAATTTTTCAATCCATTGAAACACCATAAACTTGCAAAGTAGTCGACTGTGCACTGTTTTTAGAAAAACTTGCTTTCTTACTCTCAAAAAATTGCATACATTCAGTCTACCTTAGGAAATGAGCCATAGAGTTTCTAAAGATACCTTCTCCACCATTTCAGGCCATGATCATTCATTTTCCACTCCTAAAAAATAGGGTATCCAATGTTCTCGAGTTGCATGCAACATTTGCAAAAAGTTCCAAATGTTGTCATGACAAATTTTTGGCATCTTTTGCATTTATGATGCAAACTACAAAATAGGGCCTCTAACCCATTTAGTTTGATGAAATAACCTCATTAATGACTCATGAAGCATATTTTTCACCCAACATGGATCTAGGAAACAATTACAACCCATTTCCCAACTTTAGACCAAACTAGGACTAAACTACTAAAAGAAACTAACAAAGACTAATAGTGAACTTAGTCCTAACACTAATTCACCTAGTCACACACTCAACATGACCTTCTAAGGCCTTAAGAAAACATAGAAACTGACCTGGCTAAGGTTAGTTACAAGACAAAACACTAGGGCTTTGAGGATTACCTAGGTGCTCCTGCAGCATCCTCCCCTAAAAAAAGACTTCAATCCATCCTTCGATTGAGTAAGTTGAGATCAACACCCAAATTCCTAAACTCAGTTTCTTTGATCCATAGTACATCTACATTAGGTTTTCCTTGCCATTTTACCAAGTGTTCTCTATACTCCTTCTTTATGGTCTTCTTGTAGACTCTAGAGTCTATAATTTTCTATGCTTTTTTGATTGGTGCAGATGGCAAATGTAGTTCTTCAACCTCCTGTATTAATTCATTCAAACTTTGATCAACATCAAGGATTGGGCCTTTGTATAGCACTAAGTCTACATCATTAAACACTGGAGATAAACCCAAATCCTCTAGAAGTTCCACCTTATAGGCATTGTCCACATACTTGGCCAATATGACACATGGACCAATTCTTCACATTTGAAGTTTATGAGGTGATCCTTTCTGAATTATTTCCTTATTGAGGTGAACCATTACTAGATCTCCAACCTTGAACTGGACATCCCTTCTTCTTTCATCCACTTTAGTCTTGATCTTCTCTGTATTATCAATGAGTGTCTTCCTGACTGTCTCATGAACCTCTTGCATTGAATGGGAAAAATAATCAGCATAACCAGTCCCTTTGGCTTTGTCCTTTAGGTCTCTGAGGTCATAAAGGCCTCTTGGATGAATACTATAGACTATTTCAGAAGGACTCTTTCCTATAGTCCTATTATTGTGTCATTATAAGCATACTCTTCTTGTCCAATGAGTTGGTCCCAAACTTGACCATACTCTTTTGTTAAACACCTTAGGATATTTCCAAGATTTATATTTACTACCTCTGTCTGACCATCTGACTGAGGATGGTAGGAAGATCCAAAAGACAAATTAGTCGCAAGCTTTGGCCACAGAATCTTCCAAAAATGGCTCATGAATTTGGTGTATGTGTCAGACACTATACTTAGTGGTAAAACATGAATTCTAACAACCTCATTGAAGACTAAAGAAGCTATCTGACTGGCATCATTGGTTGTCTTGCAGGGTAAAAAGTGTGCCATTTTACTAAATCTGTCTACAAGCACATGGACACTGTCTATTCCCTATCTTGTCTTGGGAAAACCTACTACAAAGTCCATGCTTAGAAATTCCCATGGTTTGGTTGGAATGGTAAAGGTTGATATAGGCATGCATTTGTAGATGTTCCTTTGGCCTTCTAACAAATAAAACAACCTTCTACATATCTCTTCACATCCAAGTTCATCTTGGGCCAAAAAGAGAATTTTTGGACTAACTCTTGAGTTTTGTTAACACCAAAATGGCCACTAAGTGCACCATTGTGTTTCTCTTGTATAATATTCTCTCTAATAGACCCCCTAGGGACACATAACTAACTCCCTTTAAACAATAGACTAGACTACAAAGTGTACTCAGAGTATTTACTATGGAAGTGGTTCTTATACTCTATACATAACTTGTATATATCTACAAAGTCCTCATCTTCACCATATAGGTCCTTGAAGTTGTCAATTCCCATACTCTGTAGTTGAATTTCTTGTATAGTCAATGCTCTTCTGCTCAAAGCATCTACAACTTTATTCTGCAACCCTTTCTTGTGCTTGATATTGAAAGTATAGGCTTGTAGGTATTTAACCCACTTCATATGTTTGTGACTCAATTTGTCTTGTGAGTTTAAGAAACTCAATGCTTGATTGTCTAAATAGACAATAAAATCCTTTGGCATGAATAGATAATACCTCAATTTTCTTAGTGATTGGACCAAAGAATACATCTCTAGGTCATAATAAAAATACTTCTTCTTAGCTTCACTCAACTTATCTGAATGGAAATCCACTAGTCTTCCCTCTTGAATTAAGACAACTCCAATTGCCACATTGTTGGCATCACACTCCACTGAAAATAAATTTTCAAAACTTGGAAAAACCAAAATTGGTTGGGTTGCAATCTTCTTTTTCAGTAGCTCAAAACCATTGTTATCTTGCTCATTCCAAAAAAAAGTAGTCTTCATGTCCCCTTTAATAGTGTCCAACATAGGAGCACAGATTGCACTAAATTTCTTAATAAACTGTCTATAATATTGTGCAAGGCCATGAAAACTTCTTACCTTAGTACTAGTTCTTGGATTAGAACAATTTATGACGGCCTCAACCTTGCTTGGATCCATTTTTAAGTTACCTTATGATATTACAAAACCAAGGTACACCAGTTGTCTTGATGAATTCACACTTTTCTAAGTTTATCTTCAACTTCTCCTCCTGCAACTCTTAAAAACCAATTCCAAGTGTTTGAGGTTCTCTTCTCTTGTCTTAATATAGATGAGAATATCATCTAAGTAGACCACTATAAACTTTCCATTGTACTCTTTAAGTACGTCATTCATTAACCTCATGAACATTGATGAGGTTTTTGACAACTCAAATGGCATGACAAGGCACTCATACAGTCCTTCTGTAGTCTTGAAGGCGGTCTTCTAGTCATCCCCTTCATTTACTCTGATTTGATGATAGCCACTCTTTAGGTCTATCTTTCTGAATTTCCTTTCTCCTCCTAGATAATCCATTAGGTCTTCTATCCTAGGGATAGAGAACCTATACCTAATGGTGATCCTATTGATTTCTCTAGAGTTTGTACATAACCTCCAAGTTCCTCCCTTTTTAGGTTCTAGGATTGTGGGAACGACACAAGGGATAATGCTCTTTCTTATAAGGCCTTGTTCTAAGAACTCTTGGATTTGTCTAGCAATCTCTCCATTATGTTGGGGACTCATTTTATAGGATTCCTTATTGGGTAGGGTAGCTCCATGTATTAGGTCTATGTGATGGCTTCCCGACCTCTTAGGGGGTAAAGTCGATGGTTGTCAATCACTCACTATTCCCTCATATTTCACTAGCATTTCTTGGACTTCTTTTGGCAGCTCTATCCTCTTATCTATTTTGTCTGTAACTTCCTTTGAATTTAACACCAGTCCAAAGCCAACTCCTTCTCCTTCACCTAAGGTTTCTAAGAACTCTTTTTCACTCACCATGAGAGCATTGGTACCAGTAGACTTCAACTCTACATCCTCCAATAGTGACTGGATTTTATATGTCACATTGTATTTCTTGAAGGTTATGAATTTTTCACTCCCTCATGCATGACCCTCCTATAAAATTTCCATGGTCTACCTAGGAGGAAGTGACATGCGTCCATAGGTAGGACATCACATAAAACTTTATCCTTATATATTCCAATGGAGAATTCTACCCAAGATCGCTCATTAACTAGGACATGTTGTCCTTTGTTTAGCCAAGTGACCTTATAAAGACTGGTGTGGGGCATCCTTGTCATTTTCAGCTTATTGACTACCTCCTTTGACACTATATTGTCAGTTAACCCTGAGTCTATGATGACTCTACATACCTTTCCCATCATTTTACACTTGACTCTGAATAATGATCTCCTTTGACTGAGTTCTTCTCATCATGAGATTCTCTCCCTCCTCTAATTCTAATGGCACTTTAGGTTTCTTGTTTCCACTTGTCTCTTCATGAACAAAGTTCACTCTTTTGTCACCTCCTTGAGAGGTACTTCCCTTCTATGGACACCTATATGTCGGATGTCCTAAATGATTACAATGATAGCACTTCATATTGGAAAAATAGTTCCCTCTCCCTTGCCTCTTCCTCTATTGTTAGAGTTCCTTCCTCTACTTGAACTCCCTCTATTGAAGTTTAATTCATGTTGTTCAGTGAGCTTATTCTTTGCTTGACTTTTAGGTTCAAGGTTTCTTCCTCCATAACCACTTCTTTTTCCTTTATTGTCTCTTCCTCTACCCCTTCCTCTTAAAGTATTGGATTCTTGTTTGTTCTTCAACTTTTCTTCCACCTTGATAGCAATTTGGTGGCATTTCTAAACTGTTTCTGGAGTCAAAAGACTCATCTCATCTTGAATGGTCTATTTAATTCCATTAAGATATCTTTCTACTTTCACTTTCTCATCCTTTGCTACTCTTGACATCATACAAAGTCTCTGAAACTCTTCAGTGTATGAGTTGACATCTAGGTCCTTCTACCTTAGACCTTGTCTTCTCTTGTGTAAGTAGATTTCATAATCCTCAGGAATGTAAGCATCTCTTACTCTTGATACCCTAGCTTTCCATGAAGAAATGGGCCTTTTCCCTTCCTTCTTTCTCTCATCTTGGATGAATTTCCACTAAGTGAGAGCAGACCCTCTCAGTATTGCTTTAGCAACCTTCACCTTTTGAGCTTGTGTGATTCCAACACACTCAAAATGGTTCTCTAGTCCCTCTATCCAATCAATGACTACCTCTGGTTCCATTTTTCCACTGAAAATGAGAACTCCTTCCAATGCTTTTCCACTCATAGCCTTTAGGGTTTTAAGGAATGGTTCCTCATTTAGGACTGTTAGTAATAACTAAGAGGGGGGTTGAATCAGTGGCCTCAAAAATTAATCCTTAAATCAAACCTTCTAACTTATAAACACAAATTACATGTCAAGTTATCTTTTTTCCCACAAGATGAATGCCATGAAATACTTATATCAATTTACTACTTGTCGGATTGCTCTGTCAAATCTTCTTCTGTATGTTTACCGATAAGCAGTCATTTATTTACCGAAACATAGTAAATATGCAGAGTATACCGATCAATCTAGAATTAACTATGTAAGATATAAAAAAGTAAAGAAATGAATCATACACACATAACACATGGATTTTTAACATGGAAACCCTGTTAAGGGAAAAACCCACTGGGACTGGTACCCCAAATTTTCACTCTTCTGAAGTGAGCCCTGTTAAGAGCCAACCTTGTTAAAGGTTACAAACACACTGTTAAGTTCAACCTTGTTAGAGGATTTTATACGTAGAGGTTGTCACTTAGTATCGAGCATCTATTGCTACCATCCTTGAATCAGCCTCCTTCTTAAAATTTCAATAGGTATCGGGCAAGTTCAATGCTACTTTCATGAATCATGCTTTTTCGCATTCCTTGAGATGTACCTCAATATATAGAATACTATTAAGTCCTTCTCAGTTAAGAGACTTGATGCTTCAATGGTTAAAATGAAACACTATGACCTGTTCATATTGCAACTTGAATTGCATATTTTCACATCTATTTAAGTACATTACCTCTCTGACCAATGTATCATTTCAATCCTTGTGCTCCATAATTTCTACTCTGTGATGCTATTCTCACTGTTCATCGATGTCTGTAGAATTCCTTAGCTCTTCCTTTAGCTTGTTTGATCATCACTACATGAATTTTTTCTTCATCAGTTTCTCTTCAGCATCCTCAATTTGATTTACTCCCCTTAATCCCATTCGAAAATGAATTAAGCTTGTCTCTTATATATACATAATATTCATTATTTCTTGGTTCTTGATTCTTGGCATGATAAACAATCAAACCAATTAGAATTAAAGCATAACTCCTGATTTTTCTCATAGATATCTTCTTGCTAACTATACAAATCAGCTTTAAATCAATCACTTATCTCTGGTCGAATAAAACAAAGTAGACAACCAGTTAAGTCTATATTTAGCTCTGCTAACTAGATATTTTGTCATTTTCTAAACTCTCTATTATGTCAGTCACCACTGTAGTTAGTTGTCGGTGACAACTAACTATTTTGTCAGTGAGACTCTAGTTAGCTTCATGATCTTCATCCGTTGGGCATCATTGGAACTTTAATCGTTGGAAAAATCTATATCTTTTCTCATCGAGAAACCTTATAACTTTTCTCGTCGGGCACTCTATGGTTTTGCTTCACTAGGAAACATTGATCTTCTGATCATCGGGTATCACTGTGACTCTTCTTCTTTGTTTTGTTCGTCGGTGTGCACTCTGTCAGTTTTGTTTGTCACTTAGTGAATACTTGACTTTTATGCATTGCTGAAATCATAACCTTGGTTCTTTTGGTTCTCTGAAGTCTTTGGCATTATGTACATGACCATATAGATTATATCAAGTTGACATCAATGACAATACAATCCATTAACTGATTTAATGACTTTCATTATCTTTCAACTTAACATTATCAAACATTCAATCAATTACATGTCATCAATCTCTCTCTTTGGCCTTGATGGAAACATGCTATATTATCACACTATACTATTTCTAATACAATATGAAATACAACAGTTGAGATTCATCGAGCTACCAATCTTTTTTTTATGTTAACCGATAAATGTCTAACCATCGGTAAGCCTTTTTTTAGCTTAGATTTGATTCTTGTAGCTCTCTATCTTCTGATGTGTTATGTTCTCTCCTTGTATCAATTTCTCTCCCTTGACTGCTCTTCTCTTTGGATGTCTTTTTCTCTTGTCAGCAACTCTCCCTTTGTATAATCTTTCCATACAATCTCTCTCCCTAAGGATATAATCTCTCCTTGTTGGAGTAATATGATAATGGATAATCTCTCTCCCTTTTCTGAAGAAATTTAGAAGGATTTGTTAATATGGATAATCTCTCTCCCTTTGACAACAATACCAAACAAAGATCTTAAAAATATCTGAAATTAATGTCAAGAAATCTTTTCTCTCCATCCATAATATATTCCTTGAATTTCCCTTATCATCAGCAATACAACAATATTCTCTGGTGCTCGCTGATGATATATACCTATCTATATATAGATGTAGCTTTGAAGTACATCATTTTTCTTGCATCAACATGAATGATATTCTGATAATATGTAGGCTGATACAGCCTTCTAGTCATTTTACTGACTAGTAGACAAGGGTTTGACCCTTAGTCTCTTCCTCAACTATTCAAATGTATCCTTGGGCAATGGCTTGGTGAAGATATCAGCTAATTGTTCTTTGGATTGCACATACTCAAGTATCACCTCCTTTTGATGAACTTGTTCTCTCAAATAATGATACTTGATGGCAATATGCTTTTTTTTAGCATGCATGACTAGATTTTTGGAAATGTTTATTGCACTAGTATTATCACAATAGATAATCACTGGTTCTAAGATATTCATATGCATACCTTCCAGTAACTGTTTGATCCATGCAATATTTGAGCAATTTGCAGTAGCAACAACATACTCTGCTTCTACAGTAGAGTAAGATATGCATCCATGCTTCTTGCTAATCCATGTGAGAAGTTTGTCACCCATAAAGAATGCTCCTCCAATTGTGCTCTTTCTGTCATCAACGTTTCCAGCCCAAGCAGCATCGGTTAACACCTTAAGTTCAAATTTTCCTTCTCTTCTATACCATAAGCCATATTCCTCAGTATTCTTCAGATATCTTAGAATTATTTTCATAGCAGTCATATGTGATTCTCTGGGATTAGCAGACAATCTTGCAACTATTCCTACTACATGTGCAATATCTGGTCTAGTGTGTACAACATACATGAGTTTGCCTATCATTGATTTGTACAAAGTTTGATTTACCTCTGGTGTCTTGTCCTCCTTTGTCAACTTACATCTATATGCACCCTAAAATGGTCTCCTAGACTTTGGGCTGACATTTATATAGCGGCTGTCACTACCATGGCAAAAATGGCTATTACCGCTTGAGGTTCCATCCATGTGGTTGACCCAATAAAGGGAATTTCCACTACGGTTAACCCTCTCTAACAAGGAAGACTCA